>RPOG01004675.1:0-41328 GCA_008086565.1 Thalassoma bifasciatum
TCTCTTCACTTTAAAATAAAAGTCTAATGTTACGGTTGCACCACCCTGACATTTGACAAGGTGAAAATTACGGGACAAAAGTTTTTTACATTTCTCAACAGCTTTAAAATTCTTTTTATTTGCAAAGAATGTTTTATTTGAAAAGGTTCAAGCATAAAATAATGCCACTGTATTTTTAATTTCCATTTACAATAACTGACATTCAATTTTTAGAGTTTAATTACTGTGGATACTTGTCAGGACGGTTGCACCACCTGACATTTTCGGGGTTTGAGGAACCAAAACACAAAAAAACATGTTATATTTTAATAGTTTAAAGATGTGTTCAAATAACACAGGTTTCATAGAATAAAGAAATACATGTGATGAAATACTCAATTCATGATGGAAGGAAATATTGCACTCGGACACAAAAAAGGGACGTCACGTCATTGACCCATATCTCAATATTCATGAGCTTTGTATTGACCATTTATGGTTGATTGTGTGCGTTCCAGAGGCAGAGTTTGCTTCTCTTTTGCTTCTGTCCCTATAAAGGAAACATTGTGTGCAGGTGTCTGTACCAACGGTTTATTAATCTGAAGGTTTTTTTTGTGCATGCCATAAATTTGGTTTTGCACGTATCTTTTTGGTAAGGATTCCACTCACCCTCTGATAAATGAAACCCCTGGTCTGGTGTGTGTTTGTGCAGGTTGTTCCTGACCATGGACCCTGTACACGGAGAACTCTCCAGAGCCATGAGGAACAGAGGGGTGGAGATCTACATCCCAGGAGAACATGAGGGCGTCTGCTGGGACTCTCTGGACCTGAAGACGCTGCTCCACACTGCAGGGGTGACGGGAGACTGTGTGTGTGACCTGCTGATCGAGATACACAAAAGCATCAAATCTGCCATCTGGGGTGAGGAGGGATTAAAGAGCGTACACGCTGTAAGCTCGCCCGTCAGTCATTGAGCTTACAGAGTCACTAAACGTGTTTGTTTTCAGATTCTCCGGCCTCGTCCATGTCCGCCCTCCTCCACGCTGCCACCCTGCTGTCCTGTCAGCTGCAGAGGGGTGTGGATTTACCCAGCGCCCTGCAGCACGCTTGTGGAGAGGTGTACTCACTGTGTCAACGCACCACTGCCAGCCAAAAGGTACAACAATACCCAGAATACACCAGAATACAGAACATCTCAACTAAACAAAGCCTGTTGGAACAAAGGAACATATGTTTAAAGAGGGGGTATCCTGCTTTCCCATATTAAAGCATGGATGCAAAGTAGTAAAGCTGGATGTTTAGACTGAATGTGTGCATGTCCTTTACATGTTCATATGTTGTAAAAATCCCTGAATCTGTTTGTAAACTGATCAAAAGAGTTTGTTCTAAAACTAGCTCAACATTTTCACAAGACTTGCTGAAATAATGAGGTCAGTAAACGAGCATAACCTGACTCAGTGGTTCTCAACCTTATTTGGGCCCTGACCTCATTTTTACATCACAATTTTACAGTGACCCCAAAGACATTTTCTTTCTAGAATTAATGTTGCAGCAATAGTGGTGTGGCGTGCACAGACATTTTGAAGAGCAAGTGGAAAGAAAAAAAAGGCAAATAAAGCATGTGTTTTGGGTTCCAACGGGGCATTTAAGCAAGTTTTTTGGCTCCCATGAGGTCAGTTTATTATGTGTTAACCAGTTAAAGTGGCAGATAAGTGTTTTTTGCAAAGCAGGAAGGGCCTTCAGCATTTGCTTTGGCTACCATCAAGACAGTTTAATGTACATTTTGTCTCCAAGGAGAGCACTTTAGAGCACGTTTTTCATCAACTGCCCCCCCATGCCCCTCTCTGTGTATGCCCCCGGTTTCAAACAAGATTTTTGTGTGATGAATGGTGAAAAAAAAATCAAAAAAATCTTTTATTGTTGAGCTTGAATATTTCAAGTTTTTTTATTTCTTCATGTGGAATCTTTTTTTTTTTGATGACTAGATATTTCAGGCGACCCTTTTTGAATTAAAGAGGACCCCTCATTGGGCCCCAACCCCGAGGTTGAAAAACACTGTCTTAACTGGTTCATGACATGTTGGAGGGGCGGACCTCAAACACCAAGGTTTGCCTGTACCTCTGCCCCAACAGGCCTTCACAGGACTGGTCAATGACAACAAAGGACGAACCTTAAAGAGACAGCAGCTTTAATGAAGCATTTCAGACAGAAGTTGAAATAAGAGCTTTCTGAAACACCAGGGAGAGAAAAAAATGGGATTTGTTTTGGGCCATTACTCAAGTTAAGATACTCCAGGGAGACCAGAGGGACAGAATACAGACTGAAAAAAGTAGGATACCCCCCTGTTCAACATTCTCCTAACATGAGTGGCTGGTTTCTCTGCAGCAGGCCCAGCAGATCATCGAGCAGCATTTATCCATCCTGGACACAGAGGACTGGGGCAGCGGGCTGCTGTGTGCTGGAGTCTGGCCCGACGGCTTCCCCTCAGCTCTCCTCTCCACCGAAGACTCCTGCTTCTCCTCCATCCTCAGAGACGGACAAGTGCTGTCGTTCTGCCTGAACACACTCAGTCTGCAGGGGAAACGGTGAGGAACCAGTCAACCACCAAACACCACACTGCCCCCTGTGTGCATTAAAAAGGGTTTAATCACCGACTCTTACCTGTCATCAACCCACAGGAGTCGGCCGCTGAGTCTGAGCGACCTGCAGAGGGCGCTGCAGAGCAGTGGTGTCCATGAAGGTCAGGTCTTCTCTGGGGGGGTGGTGGATCTGGCTGATGGAGACGCTCTGAGGCTGATCCCCACCGCAGTCAGAGTCCTCACAGAGAGAGCGTCACATGGAGACTGGATCCTCCGCAGCAGCTGGCTCTCTCACCTGGGGAGGAGCTACAAACACGTCCCAGGTCAGTTACTCAGCTTCATTACAATAGATATATTTGGCTGACAGGAACAGGACAAGATGTTGGAGTCACTCTGCAAACATGAGCACAAATTTTTCTGAAATTAAACATTGTCTTTCGATCAGAGCTGAACGGTTTTCAAAAATAATCAAATCGCTATTATATTACCCTTTTTTGCAGTTACAATTTATGGTACTTTTAAGGATCCCATATAATGTGTTTTTGAAAACAAGGACATTTTTGAAGATGAACACTAATTACAGCATGACAACAACCCATGACATTTTTTTTTGCTGTTTTTTGTCAATTTAAGACACTTTGCACTCCTTTTTTGCCACTTTTAAACCTTTTTTTTGCTTCTTTCTGCCTTTCCTCAGATTTCCTGTCCATTTGTTCTGCTTTTTGAACATTTTTGCCACCTTAAACATTCTTTTTATTTACAATTTTCAAGCATATAAAAGTCCTGCACAATGTATACTGTATGTGCATAGGTCAAATAAAATATAAAGCAAATCTAGAAGATATACTCGGCAATGATCTCATATTTCCTCATTGGGTCTTACATTTCAGGCAGTTGCACTCTGAGTTCTAAGGTACTCCAATACTTTGCCAAACTTTGCTTTAAAAATGTCCTTCCGACCATAAACACAAAATCTCAGCCTTTCCAGAGAAATGAGGTCTGATATCAAAGACTTCCACAAATGTATTCTAGGAGGTTTGTCTCCTACACACTTGGTCGTGATAAACAGAAAACGTACTGTGTTCTTACGTCTTAAACTTATTTTTATTGTTACCTCTTGCTGTGTCTGTCACTTTTCTCCACTTAGATTGCCGCTCTTACAAAGGTAGTTTTCAGCAATGTGACTCTTTGGTTGAGCAGAGTTGAGTTCAGGGGCTTAGAGCATGAGACACTACAACATATTGTATCTGATATAAAGACACATTTCAGGTTGTAGAAATACTGCTCTGTCTTTGTTTAGAATAGCAGCATTTCATCATGTGATTTAATCTAATTTGAAATTAATCACCCAGCTCTACTTTGGATCTTAAAAAGTTGTGATTCTTGACTCTTCCAGACTCAGCTCTGGTTCAGGTGGAAGCAGGAAACAGAGCTCTTAAAGCCGTGTTTGGGGGTAAACTGGCTGCTAAGGGGAAGTCTCTGGCTGAGCTGCTGCAGCCTCACAGCATCGGTGAGTTTCCACAGCTGAAATCAATGTTTCTGATATTTGTTGTGTTTTTAAGCATTTGCTCAAGCTGATTTCTGCTCCTGCTGCTGACTGTCACTTGTTAAACTGTCCGTCATGTTGTCAGATGAGTACAGGATCCTGGTGGACATGCGGTGGAACAAGCAGTACTTGGACATTTTAGCCAACAAGTGCAACTTTGAGGACGAGGAGAGATACACAGAGTTCCTGGATGCACTGAACGCCGTTGCTAACAGGTATAAGTTATTGGTTACATTTTACTTGCCTGCACGGTGGAGAAATAAAAATAGTAGAAAAATCTTTAAAACCTTACAGATTGATAATGCAGAGTGAGTTTGAATGTTAAGTGCTGTTTTGTGTTTTTTTTTATAGGATCATCCTGATGATGGACAGAGAGGAGCGCTCCGTCATCTGCACCTGTGCTATCAACATGTCGGCTCAGAACTCTGTTCTGAGAATCGCCACAGCCTTCAGTAAAGGTATAAACAGAGATCTTTAGGTGATTATGTCCAAATACTCAGAGTAATGAGGTGAAGTGTGAGTGTTTTCTCCACCCTGACAGGCACCGTGGACGTGGGTCACCTGCCTCACCCCGTGCTGATGCACCTGAGGACTTTCTTCGACCTGTGGGACTCGTTCACGCTGCAGGCGGTTCAGAGTGGACAGCCGTACATCTCAGACCACATCATGTTCGAGGTCTGTTTTTGTCACTTTTTTCACCTTCTTTGCCACATTCTGAATATGCTTTTAAAGTTTTCTCCCAATCTTCTTGCCAATTTTTGTTTCATTTTGTCCATCCCAGTCACTTTTTACTCCTTTTTTGCCACTTTTGGACAATTTTTCGCTAACTTCAGACTATTTTTCTTGCTATTTTTATGTTGCTCTTGGCCATTTTAGTCTTTTTTTGATTATTTTTTCGGATGATTTTTTGCTACCATCTTTGTATTTTACAAGTTTTCCCCCATTTTTTGCCTATTTTTTGTTACTTTTTGGCAATTTTTGCCACCTTAGACTAGTTTGAAAAAATCTTTATTGCTGTTCTGCCACTATTCACAACTTTGTGCAAAGGAAGTTTTGGACAGTTTGTTTCTTTGGTTGAGCAGAGTTGAGTTACACTGAGCATAAAACATCTACTGCAGCAGGGCGCAGATGGCCTAGTGGATTAGGTTGCGCACCATGAGGTTCGAGCAGGTGGAGTTCGAATCCATCCTGTGGCCTGTTTCCCTCATGTCAGTCCCCATTCTCCCTCGTTCATGCTCTATCCGCTGTCCTCCTCTATCCATTAAAGGCATGAAAAGCCCAAAAAATACATCAAAAAAGGAAAAACATCTACTGCATTAAAGGTAACTGGTATTCTGAGACATTTGAGGTTATAGAAATATTGCACCCTCTGTGATTAGAATAATGCAGCAGGACATATTGCAATCCAATCTAATTTGTGATTAATTTCCCAGCCCCAGTTGTTGCAGCTTAAAAAAGGAGAAAATATCTAACCCATAATTCCCAATGTTCAGAGCTCAAACCTCACCTCCTCTCTTTTGTCTGTCTCTCCATGTTTGTTTTTCCAGATCTTGCAGCAGCTTCTGTGGCTCGACCGTTTCTGGGACGTCTGCAGCACGCTGCCCGCTGACTCTCAGGGCATCTCGGTGCTGTCCCTTCACTGGCAGTGGGTGCAGAAACACCTGATCCTGCGCCTGCCGCAGCTGCTGCTGGGAGACAACGACACATCTGTCGAGTAAATGTTTTCCTCTCTTCAGTTTTAGCACTTTTATGAATCAGTGCGTAAAGATCATAGATTCAGACTGTTCAACTCTCGTGTTGCTCTGCAGAGGTCTTCAGGAGCTGCAGGCCGTCTCAGCAGCCATCCAGACCGTTCTGTCCACGCCTGTGTCGGTGGCCTCTGCTCTAAAAGGAATCCAGAAAACTCTGGGGAAAGCTCTGCCATTTAAGGTCTGCACACACGCTGTTAGATTCTTCTGACAGGCTTCACTTACACCAACCAAAACTCAATAACAAGGTCATCAAACTGTAAACATGAGCAACATTTATGTTCAGCTTTCTGAGAACTGAGAACTCCCAGACTTATGACCAATCAGAAGAAGAGGCACAAAACAGTGGAAAATATTTTTTCAAAACAAGATATAGCAAAGAAGCTCATTTATTTTGTAAATACTGTTTATTTTCTCTTTTTTTCCCATCACAAAAAACTCAAAATCTTAACAACCAACAGACTGTATCACAAAGACTTAACTTAACTCCACTTTCTGCTTTTGAAGAAGTGTTTGAATGCTTGAACCAAGAACAGTTTTACTATTGTTGAGCTTACAGTAAAGTAGATGCACTTGAAAAATAACAGATTGGAAAATAGAATTTGGAAAAAACTTGTAAGGAATGCTCACTTGAAGGCATTTTGTCTCAGAATGCAAATTTCTGATCTTATTTCATGTAGAATTGTAGAACAGTCACCGTTATAGATTTTATAGATATTGTACTTCTAAGTGAAAAAGACAGATTTTGATCATTATAATCTTATTATGAGACACAGACCTTCACAATACTGAAAAAAATGTCTGAGAATGAATTTTCCCGGCTATTTTTAAGGTCTCTCTTCTTTGTTAAAGCTTAAATCTCAAGACGTCTCACCATGTGAATCTTCACTTGTTTTACTGGCAGATTATTGTGCTTATTACAAGCAAAACATATCTTGTATTAGTTTCTGACCTATTTTTGAAGAGGCCTTTTTATTCCAGTGTGATAAAAACAGTCAGAGAACTTTCCTTTGTGTGTAGTTTGTGTTACATCAAGGATCTATACTGCAAAAACTGAGATCTATGCAGCTGTTTAGATTATGTCTTTTGTCTTATACTCAAGTAAAAATGTTCTGATTAGACTTAATATGGGCCACATCCTCCTGACAAGTCAGGAAAAAAATGTCTCATTGAATGAAAAAAAAAAAGCTGCCTACGAGGTAGGAAGAGGTTTTTTGTTTGGTCTAATTTCTGTCATTGAGAAAAATGTTTTAACACAACCAAATAGATAAGCACATTTCTTACCCCATGTTTTTGCTCATCCACTGAATGTGGCTCATATTGAATCTGAGAAGAAAAGTTTTACAAAAAATAAGACATAAACACTTTACTTTTAACTTGACTTTAAGTTCCAGCTTAAGCAAAGATATGTGGTTAAACTTGATAGAACCTTAATGTTAGTAATTGTCTGAAACACTGTCCTCTCTCTCCCTCAGCTGGAGTCGGTGGCTGAGTCTGCCTCTCGTCTCAGGCTCCTCAGTAAAGCTCTGGACGTGAGCGACCTGAGACTGGACGGCTCCGCTGGTCCCGTGTGGCAGGAGCTGGTCCGACTTCAGGGAGCCGGGCTGGGGCTGGATGTTAAAGAGAGTCTTCTGGAGGCCTGGGGCCTGGTCCTGCTGGCTAACAACCAGCTGGACCCTCAGACTTCAGGTGGGTCAGAGTCAGAGACTGACTCCTCAACCCGCAGACTCTGGATCTGACGGGTCATTTGTTGTCTTACATTAGTCCTTTTTCATGACTCTGGTTTTCTTTCTTACATCACTGTTAAACTGAACATTGGCTGAATGATCTTTGAGTTCATTCATGTAGAGATTAACCCTTTGTGGTGCATGCTTGCTCCAATTCATATGCCCTCACATTCCTCATAGTGAGGGATTGTTGGTGTCAGTTTAGCTCTCCAATCCTGATAGATTCTGTTTGGTTCCACTAAAGGTTGGAGAAGGCAGAAATGTGAAGCATCATCCAGTTATTAACTATATAACCTCTGACTCTGTCTTCCTCTCAGGAGTGTTGGAGAGGATGTTGTCCTGTGTGGAGGAGCAGCAGCGTCAGATGACCTCCAGAGGCCTCCTGGAGGCGTGCTCCCTGTCCGAGGGGGAGGAGCCTGCAGACAGAGTCCACCTGGACCGACGGGAGCTGCAGCAGCTCAGTCGCAGGGCTCAGCTCTGGCCCCTCATGGAGCAGCTGGCTGTTCTCAACCAGCTGAGACTCAGCACTGACCTGCTGCTCCTCGCTCTCTCTCCTGGGTAACACATTTTTTTCTGAACTAAAACACTTAAAGGAGCTGATTAGAAAACAGATTTATTATTGTTTTTCTATTTATCTTCAGGGACCAAGAGGCTGAGGAGAGTTTACGTCTGGAGCTCTCTAGACATCTGCGTTACTGTCTCCAGTCCACCCCCATAAACGTCAGCCAGCTGCAGCCACTCTGGTTCCTGCTCAGCAGTGACAGGGTCAGTGCACCCAGGCTTCGTTTGTTCTCCTTCTGTCAGAATATGATCTACAGTAGAGCTGCAACTAACAATTATTTTGATATGCTGCAAAAACTGGGATGCAATAACCATGAGCCATAATGCACTGATTATGGCAATTTGTAGCCAATGTTTTATTCATTGAATTTGTAAAGTTGAAGGTTTTACTGTGTGGAAAATGTGTGAAGTTTGTGATCAAATATTTGACTGAGACATTTTAGTGAAGCATGACAAATCTGACATCCAACAGTTTAACCTTTGGTTTAACTCTTTATTGGCTCTATCTTAGTTTTCAGCCGTGATGAGGTTTGATCAGAAACTGTTGCTCAACATAACAACACAGAGCTCCAGACGTTGATGTCTCTGTCTTTTCTGTCCTCAGCCGGCTGAGGAGCTGCAGTTTGTTTGGTGTGAGCTGCTCTCCGATGCCCTCTCCTCGCTCTGGACCAGCAGTGTGACCTCTGACCCTGACCTCTGGCTGAAGTGGGACCCACTGAGACCTGAGACCCCTCCACCTCCAAAACTGCATCACGGAGCAGACAGCAAAGTACTGAGTGACTCCTCCTCCTGTTTCTGTCTGTTTCTGTCTCTGTGTTTGACTCTCAGTCTTTTAACTTTCCTCTGTGTTGCTTTCAGGGGCCGGCCCTGCTGAGTAAAGCTGTGTGGTCCCATTGCATGCTGGGAGTCCTCAGCAGCAGTGAGACGGGAGGTCGATGGGAGCCGTCTGGTGCTGCCCTCCTCTCTCTCTCTCGTGTCACGCTGGGCGAGTGGAAGGAGCGGGTGCAGCAGCTGCAGGACGTCTCTGCGGTGCTGTGGGACAACATGGCGGCGCCCGCTCTGACTGACTTCAGGTAGATTTAAGCATCAAAGACGGCGTCCGAAAACCTTCATCATGTCTGTGCTCACTGTGACCCTCACTCCTCCTCAGGGGCACCGACTTCAGGCTTCAGGGCGCTGTCCTGCGCCGTCAGCTGCAGAGCATGGCCGACCTGCTGCCCCCCAGCCTGCAGGAGGGCTACATGGAGAGCTGTGAGAGCCTGGTGGAGGACCCCGACCCTCTGATAGCCGCTCAGGAGATCCAGACAGTCTTCAGAGACTTCTTGCCTCCTAACCTGCTCCCTGCAGGGCTGCTGGAGGCCTGTAACACCTGCCTGCAGCAGTACGTCCAGAGCAAAGTCCAGGGCTCCAACCCAGCGTCCCGCTCCGGGGTCTTCTGGGTCAACATGGGTCTGCTGCAGATCAAAGTGTGGACCCCTCAGACCATCTTTGACCCAGCTGTGAAGAGGGCCTACAAACTAAACTACGCTCAGCAGGAGGTCAGCGGCTTTCTCTTTGTTCAGACTTTCACATTTAAATGTTTGTGAGTGGGAAAGAAATGTATGAAAACCGCTTGGAATTCTCATCTCTGTTAGGAGAGCCCCATTTTAAGGTGTTTGTCTCCAAGGGATCCTTCCTTCCTGTAAAATAACCTGATTCTTTTTACAGGATACCAAATCAGCTGTTCTTATAGATCACACATAAATCATTTCAAATCCTTAAAACAAAGGTTTTATCTCTCTACTACCCCCTTTTTGTGTTCACGACAAAAACCATAACCAGCTCCTGGGCTGTTTCAAATTTAACGTTTGAGATTTTTTGCGGCTGTTGTTGTTAATGGCTCCATGTCTTCAGCTCCATTTATCTGTATTTGCTGATCTGACAGACACATTTGATGAACTCTGTCCAGTTTGTCCGTCACTTCGTATATAAGGATCATTTTAAAAGTGAAACACTTCCTTTTGTGTCTTTAGCACTTATTATATTAAGGCAAAAATTAAAAATAGATCCATGGTGTTTCTCACAGAAAGGGTGTTTTTTTTTTTTTTTTCTTTTTCTACTTGACCTGGAGAAGGATCATTGAACTATGACTCCACTTTCATCCCTGTGTAATAACCTTTGATAATTACTCCATAGATCAGCAGGAGAGTCCAGGGTCAATTGTTAGAATTAGATATGACACAAGAGAGAGTGTTCAAAGGGATAGATTTACAAGATTTAATCAGCCGGTACAACATTAATCCCAACCTCTGATTGGCTGCATAAATGCCACTGAAGGCAAGAAAGGCGCAAAGACTAAAACTAAGACTTCTATATATCGATTATGTAGCTGTCAATAATCACACAATGTCCTTCTGCTGTCTGATGTACTTGTATAACTTATATAACCTATATAGAATATGCAGAGAGATGGTCTGTGTATTGAATTTAAAGCTGGGTGTGTTCTCTGTCTCTGTTCTCTGCTCTGACTGGTCCCTGTGTGTCTCTGCAGCTGGCTCTCCTGCAGGAGGAGTGGAGAGGACGCAGCCTGTCGTCTCAGCTGATGACCGGAGCAGAGCTGGAGGAAAGCAGCACCACAGACGGCTTTCAGCATCCCAGAATCAGGTCAGAACTGACACAACCTCCCATCACCTTCTCTTCAATAACCATTAACACTTTAAGACCTACCATACCAAGTCCACTAGAATATATCTTCACATTTTTACATGCTGCAGTGTCATTTCTTGCATTAAACTCGTATTTTACAGAAATACAACCCTTATGTACCAAACTTTAATAAAACACACAGACTTATGCCCAGACTAATTAAATAAATTGCTAAAAAATGCAATAAGCCATAAAAATAAAAAATTGTATTCTCACTTCTTTTAACACAGAAATATCATTGACATATCCCACAAAAGTGTAAAAAAAAAATATGATGACGTGTATTGAACGTAGGAAACAATGTGAACAGCTGCATTCTGGGTCATAATGTTTTTGTCGTTTACCCTAACAATGGATCTCTGCAAACACATTAATGGAAGGAAACAGTGTCCTGAGACTTGTTAAACATAGAATATGAAAGTGTATCTCCCCAGATTTTATGTGAAAAAGGAATGATCTATTTAACTTATTTCAGTTCACATCTACCGCCGATTGAAACCTGATATACAAATTTTGAGCCGGGGCTTCACTGGACCCTAAGGCCCTTTTTACATGACAACCCTAAAGCGCAAAAAACACAGTGAAAGTAGTCTGTGTTTACATGGATCACTTTAAAGTGATCCCCAAAGGCAAAATATGAAAAGAAATTCTCCCACTGAAGCTTGTAACAGCTGACCTTCTTGCTTTGTCATGTTTTCAAGTTCAGTGGCTCTAAAAGTGTATTAAAATCAGTTTGGAATCTAAAAGTCTCCCACAGTTTGCTCAAACTGAATACACTCCTCTGTGTGTGGCTGATGTGGAACTATGGGAAATGAACCTCAGAAATAGGATGATTTATGTAGTAATAGAGGTAAATATCTCACTTTCTCTCCGGTGGTTGTAGGTACCTGTGGATCCGCATGCAGCAGGTGAAGGAGCAGATCGCTGAGCTCTCCAGGAAGCAGGCCTGTCGCCCTCATGAGCCTCAGTACGGACGCCTCTTCCAGGAGCTGCAGCACTACATGTGCAGCATCGGGCAGGCGTCTGCCGTGGAAGACCTCCTGTCCCACCTCCTGAAGGCCCTGCAGACCTCCTCCTCCTCCTCTAAGTCCAGGTCTGCGGTGCAGGCTCTGCTGAAAGAGGAGGCTGTGTGGCAGACTTCCCAGCAGCGCTTCTGTCAGAGGCTGCAGGAAGATTACCCGCTGTACCCCGATGTGGTTGGACCTATTCGGACTGGAATCTTCCTGCTCAGACACGGCATGAGGCTGGTGGCAGCTCAGGTGGCAGCCTCGCTCACTCCTGTACCCGGTCTGCCCAAACTTGTGTCCTGTCTGCTGGCCTTCCCCTCCCTGAGCTCCACTCTGCCCTCCTACCTCTCCCGTGCAGACTTCCTCTGCTCCAGGTCCTGTATGGATGTTCTGCGCTGTCTGGTGAAGCTTCTACCTCAGCAGCAGGACACGGATCACGTGGTCCCTCAGACCTCCACGCTGCTCCTGAACGCTCTGCTGTATGTGCAGTGTCACACCCTGACCACCGGGGAGTTCAGCTCCGAGACACAGGGACTCTTCAGACACATCTGTCAGGTCAGAGCTGCACCTGAAGGGAGGGTTCTGGAAAAGCACTTTCAGAAACAGACAAATGCTGTTTTCTCAGTTTGAGCTATCTGTACTAAACTCTAATAATCATACCATGATGTTTCCAGGCTCTAGTGAACGAGTGGGACGACCAGGAGAGACGGAAGAGAGAGCGAGAGCAGCAGGAGGCAAGTCTGTACCGAAACCGCAGCAGGCTTCACGGCTCAGGACTGACAGAGGACGAGCAAGAGGAGAGAGACTTCAGGCGCCAGTTCCCTCAGTTCAACAAGGTATTCATACAGTTACCTGGATTAACCCCTTACATCCCACCTAACTCTGACCTTACAGTACTACCATACTGTGTTTCAAAGTTTATAACTGAAAAACCACAAGGTTAAAATTCATCTGTGACACCTCAATTGAAAGATTAAAGTCTCTAGTGTCAGAAAATGTCATATTTTTATATGTGGCTAAAGTTCACATGAGGAGCTGAAAACACTTTTTGTCCTTTTTTTTTTGCTACAACCAAGAAGCTTCTTGCCAGACATAAGACATCCACCACATCACTTCTACACCTTGTTATCTACATCTGGGTGAAATTTGAGCTTTCTAGGCAAAACCTTGTAGGAGTTAGAGAGTTTTTTAATCTGAAGTGACCAAACACCAGACAAGATTGTACTTACTGTCCACGCTATGGTCTGAAGACTCCATGGAAATGAAACCAGCTTTGCCAGAGCACAGAGCCCTTTTTTTAGTCAACTCTGCTCTTTTCGTTTAAATGTTTGCCAAAATCATGAAAAAGTATCTCCCAGTAACTCATCTGTTGTGCATATGAACATGGATGAAGATGCACGGCAATAAATAGGTCTCATCAATGATCTAAATGGATACAGGTGGCTCTGTGTGTTAGGGGATTGATCGACAGAGTTTTTAGTCGATAAATGACTCTAATAGAACTATTATGCGAGACCATGGTGTGATATTGGCCACTCAAGTAGGGAGCACTTGTTGGCTATCACAAGCTGTCCTGGGATGAAAACTAAACAGAAAACAAAGGGGGTCACTTTTGTTTTGCAGCTAGAACCTTAAGGAAAACAAACACACCTAGCTTTGCCAGATTCACCTTGAGAAGGAAATGCTATAAGACTGTGAAGCTGCTGTTATTTGTAAGAACAGACTCAACAGACAGACAAACAACAGACTTTACAGGAGAAATTTCACCACTTGGAATAATTTGATGAAACAACACTTTTTGATATGTTGGAACTATGGATTATTCTGGTGGAAAGGAGAGTGAATATTCAGGGTACAGGCTATGGATGAGACGTAATGACCCTGAACGTCCTAGTGGTTGTGATCGCTATCCAAGTGATTCTTTGACTAATTATGTTTTGTTGGTTAAGAAAACTGTAAAACAAGCTTATTGACTGAAATGTATAGTATCTAAACTTCAGATGTTTGACAAAGCTGTTCCTCTGTATCTGTGGTCCCAGGAGCTCAGGATTAGAGATGTGTGGTGTTAAGATCAAATCTGTGTCTGTGCTCCATCAGGACTTCGCAGACATGGTGTCCCAACCCACTCTGGAGGGTCCCACAGAGTCTGAGCGTCAGGAGGAAGACGAGGAGAAGAGGATGAAGGAGGAGGAGTCCAGTGAGAGTGCCTCTCTGTCCACAGCTGTCATGAACACTGTGGTCCGGATCCACCAGCAGCTCTGTGTGGGACATGCTCGCTCACTCTGGTACCACAGCACAAAGCCGACCAATCACAGCAAAGAACACATCACGGCCCTTGTGTCCTCCTATCAGATCGCTTCTCCCCTGATGTCCCGCTTCTATCACCTGATTGGTCAGTGTTCCTGTTGGTGTGTTGAACTTGTTTAACCTTCTCTAGCAGCAGACTGAGTCTCCTCTGATCTCTGTGTCTCCTCTTCAGACTCTGAGCTGGACCAGCAGCTGACCGGCAGTGAGCTGCTGCTCTCTCTCCTCCTCCAGAACACGGTGCAGGGCTCGGGGGGCCCTGAGGGTTTGTGCGTCACCTCAGAGGGTCCCTATGATTTCTATCAGCAGCCCAACATGAGCGAGGCCCGACTCTGTCAGCCCGTCCTGGAGCAGCTGAGCGCAGCGGTGAGGCAGAGGCTGGAGGACTGGCCCGAGCACCCGGCACTGGTTCAGGTGAGTCACCGTCAGGAAAGAGAACTTCTCCAGTGAACTGTGAAGATCTGATTGTTTTCATTTTGATATTTAACCCTCTTTGAATGGGTGTTTCAGCTGACTGTGGTCATGGACAGGATCATGGCTTTCAGTCTGGCCAGTCCTCTGGCAAAATTCCTCAACGGTCTGGAGATCCTGCTCAGCAAAGCACAGGTGAGCTCTGTTTGTTAGATTCTCTCTGAGACATACATGAAGACACCAGTGTTACATTTCCTGTGTTTTTTCCTACAGATATATCAGTTCCTACAGTCTGTAAGTTGTAACGTCCTGAACATTTCTTCTGTTTTCCTCAGGACTGGGAGAACAACGCCAGCCGCTCAGTCTCTCTGCGTAAGGAGCTGGAATCAGTCACTCAGCTTATTATTCAGTGGAGAAAACTGGAACTCAAGTAAGACATAAACAGGATTTTAACAGAGTCAGACTGTTGCTTTGTGGATCACTTACAGCTCAGTTTTCAAGATAGGAACAGTATCAAATAGAACAGAAACCTTTGGAGAAACTCCTAGCAATACATCTAGTCTTAGCTTTTGTTTGAGATTTCCTAAAACAAGATTTTTTTTCTGGACTTATCAGGTTAATGTAACTCTTATTGAGTCTGATAAAACAACTTTACTCAAAATAAGACATAAACACTGGGATTGATTTTAGTTTTTGCAGTGTACAGTTGGGCCCAAAGTTTACACCCTCCCAGCAGACTTTCTGTTTTTTGGCCTCCTCTTAGAAAATATGAATGATAACAAAATCTTTTCTATCACTTATGGATAGTGGTTGGGTGAAGACATTTATTGAAAAAAAATAGTTTATTCTTTTAAAATCATAATGACAACAGAAACTTCAAAAATGACACTGTTAAGAAGTTTACACAACTCTGGTGGTTTTGGCCTGATAAATGCACAAAAGTGAACACAAATGTGTTTGAATGTCTACCAAAGGTAACCATCCTCACCTGTGATCTATTTACTTATAATCAGTGTGTGTGTATAAAAAAATGAACAGGGTCATTTTTGGAGTTTCTGTTGTCATTATGATTTAAAAAGAGTAAACACAGTTGTTTGTTAATAAATGTCTTCACCCAACCTCTAACCATGAGTGACAGAAAGTTTTTTGTGTTATCATTCATATTTTCTGAGAAAAGGCCAAAAAATCAGAAAATTCTGCTGGAGGGGGTGTACACTTTTAGGCACAACTGTATGTTTCCAAGGCAGGAGACAGGCTCTTTATTCATTTCCAGGGCTAAACATGGTTCTTATTTTCCAAACCAGGCTTAAGGAGAGCTGATCATGATAGATTTGTCAGATACTAAAAAAATGTTAAGTCTACCACTTGTCATTTGAATGCAGATATACATATTTATCTGATCTAACATCCGGGTATTCTCATGTTGGCAGACTTTCAGAAGCTTTGACTCAAGGAACTCTGAATTTCCTTCAGACTTAACTTAAATGGGAAGTTTGATCCACATTTTAGGGTCTTGATTTGTCAATGGGCTTTATATAAAGAACTGATGCTTCCTGAAACTGAGTGTCTCCAACACTCAGCTGTCATTGAGGCCCAGGGTGCCAAAAAAGACGTTTGTTGTCTTTATCTAGTCTCCTTTAAAGAGGAGGTATTCTGCTTCAAAACTGATAAAAATGCTCTGCTTTAAAAATGACACAAGATCTTCAACAGAATTGCTAAAATAATGAGGTCATCACATAAAGATCTCCTCACTGGTTCAAGACAAGCTTGAGGTGTGGGATTCAAACACTAAGGTTTGCCCATAGCCTTGCCCCAGGCCTCCAGAAAGCTGGCCAATCAGGGGAGAAAGGGGGTTGTAGAGTGGGGGGCATTAAAGCAGCTACATGAAGTGTTTCAGACAGAGACTGTTATAACAATTTCTAAAAGTGTACATCATGTAAAGCTTCTACAGAATAAAGACTTTAAAAAAAGCACTACACCCCCTCTTTAATCAGTGTTTGTGACCATGAGCAGGCTTTTGGGTGTGTTTCCTGTGCCTGTGTGTGAAATATGAATGTTTCCTGTCGTCCTGCAGCTGCTGGTCGAGCAGTCTGGACAACGCATTGAAGCGGCACACTGAGAAATCCACCAAACACTGGTTCTCCATCTACCAGCTGGTGGAGAGATACCTGGAGGAGCAGAGAGCGGGCGCTAACTCAGGTATCTCAAAACATGTGAACAACTCAGCCAACGTTTACATCCTCAAACTGTTCTTCATTAACACTTTATTTATTTGTTTATTTATATCCTAATTAAGATATTACAGTAAACTCTCAGCTGTTATGGATTTATTTTTTTGATCCACTGAGAATCATTTCTCTGATATCTGAGCTAAAATTGAACACAAGACTGACATAAATGGTCAAAAAGCCGTCACTGCTGAGACTTGATGCCCTCCTGTCTCTGTTTTCTCCAGATGAAGAGGTGGAGCGTCTCTCCTTGTCCTCAGTCTCCTCCACCCTGCAGGCCTTCATGGAGGGCTCCACCTTGGGGGAGTTTCACACCCGCCTGAACATGCTGCTCAGCTTCCACTGTCATCTCCTGCTGGTCCCTGAGCAGCCCGGACAAGGTCAGACTGATAACACCTCCTCTAAATACTGACGTGCAGACTAGCATCTAAACGTACAGCTGCTCAAGGCTGTGATAGTTTGCAAAACAGTACATTTGAAAATTCAGGGGTAACAACAATGATTGTATTTTATTATTAAAGATATCACCCTCATGAAAGAGCTTACACATACTGGTGGATCAAACATTACAGAAACATAAAATGATTTGAGTAATCAATAAAATTCTGTTTATTTAGGACAGCAAAGGAGAAAACACCTGACACTGAGTGGTGGTCTAATGCCTTTGTTTAGCACTGTAACTAAAGTGAAATTATTGAGGGAACCTGGATGATAGTGAGAATAAAAAAATGTTCTAAAAAGTGGCAAAAAAGAGTCACAAGTAGAAGTTGTAGTTGGTTGTTGTTGTTGGGCTGTAATTAATGTAACTGTTCATGTCCTTCAATGTGTTTGTTTTAAAACATATAAGCTGAGAACCTTGAAATAATTGCAAAAAAAAATGAAATTGCCATATAGGAAATAATAATCGCAATTAGATTATTTTTGCAAGTCGTTCATCCCAAGTGATCTCTCATGTTACTGTTAATTTCCAGTAATTCTCAGGTTTTTACTCCAGTTATTTCTGCAGAGTTGAGAAATTTCCAGATGGTTCTTTTTTTCTAGATGTTTGATGCTGAAAGAAAAAGCTGATTTCAGTCTGCTGCTCCATCTTTGGTCATGTTTATATTGACAGATCATTGATCTTTTGACCAGACGGGGTCAGCCCAGTGCTCCCCTCTCTCAGGATTCTCAGACACCACTGATCGACTTCCAATGAGCTCAATAACGTGACAGAAACCAGCATCTCATCCCCGCAGTTCAAAACACATTTGACCCGTGAATTCTGTTGATCTGGGCTGCAGCGGAGTAAACATACTGAGTTATTGATGTGCTGACATGTGAACCGTTCTCTGATTTCAGGCTCTTTGTCCAGTCTTCTCTGGAATCTGCACAAATATTACAGCCAGTTCTCTGAGTGTGTCCAGAGCAGGATCACTCAGCTCAGACAGCCCATCGAGAAGGAGCTCAAGGTTTGTATCAGCGATTTAAACCACTATACCACTGTAAATATGGTGTCTGATAACAATTTAAATAACACACCCCTAAATATTCAAGATTCAGCTGGCTTAATCCTTTGTTTTGCAATACGAGGGACAGATCACAGATCTACACTCGAGCAACAGAGGGAGAGAGAAATAACACTGTAATATTAGGCAGCTGGAAAAGAAGCATTAAAGAGAGTTTAAAAAAAGAAAATATCTGTAAGGAAATCACAGCAGTCGCCAGCATGTGACAAACCAAACTACAGCAAAGTCTCTTATTTTTAGTATAAATTGTATAATTATACTTGATATGAGCCACGTTCACCTGACAAGTCCACCATCCTTCCCTTTGCATTGTGTGTGCAGAAATGCTCTTACTTTCACTATAAAACATACTCTTGAGTTCTTCTGTTGTTTTTCTTCAATTTGAGTGATCGCTGATCACAATCACTCAAGTTTTTTTCCAACCACATTTCTTCCTGGAAACAATGGTTTCTCACCATCCTTCCAGTTTTTAACCCAATTTTACTCATTTCTGCATCAATCTTCTTAGTCGTTTTCTCTGCTTGATGCCAATAATTTGACCCTTCTTAAACAGACGAAAATCTTTTCCATGACTACAGGGTGTATCTTTCATCACTATTGTTTAAGCAACGAGAAGTTACTCATTGCATCAGCTGGGGTTAACTAACTTGTTGCCAGCTGAAAGATAATCGCCCATGCAGTAATTATCCAGTTTGAGGTTTGTACCTATTTGCTTAGTTAAATCCAGGTGGCATCTTTTTTTTGGCAAGGCAGTGTACTTTAATAGATAAAGAGTGAACATTTTGACACATTCTTAGTGTCATATTTTATCCAACTATATACATATAAATCAGTGACCCGCTTTCAATCTATCTGAAAATGCCCTGCACTCATATGATCCTGTAATTCTCTCTACCCACGTTCAGGTTAATTAATGCCAGTCTGTGTGTAGATATGAGCGTTCATCCATTTTTCAGTCATTTGCATGTTTTATAAATGACGACTAGCAAAACAGAGACTCAGTGGAGAGAGACAGATAGACACGAGCTTTCTGGATGAATGAGATCCTTCCTTGGACATCAAAAATGCAGAGAATATGATATTATGAAACATGGGTCGGCTGTGGTGGTTTTCTGCTTTGTCTATGCTTGTTGTTGTTGAATAGAAAATCTGATCAGGCATTTAATCCACTGTAAGACTGGCACAAGTCAAGGCCTGTTTGTACACGACTGAATTGTAAATCCTGTGGTTTGAAATGTTTCCTTCAGGACTTTGTAAAGATCTCCAAATGGAACGACGTCAGCTTCTGGTCCATCAAACAGTCAGTGGAGAAAACTCACAGGTAAGAGCTGATTCTGTGCTCTATCATATGTGTGTGTGTGTTTGTTCACTCACACTCTAAAGGTGAATGTATAGAAACAATGCTGAAGGGGTGGGCCTCTTTCAGACCCCCAGAAAGCTGGCCAATCAGAGGGAAGGGGGTCCTTACAGAGACAGTAGCTAAATCGAAGGGTACAGACAGAGGCTAAAATAAGAGTTTTTAGAACACCAGTGAGAGAAAAATATTTTTTTTTTGCTGTATGTAAATGCACAGCTACTTCAGATGCACTAGAAGGACAGACTCAAAAAGCACAGTACCCCCTCTTTAAAGACTCAGGGTTCTGATCGGACATGTACAGCAGACCTGTCATCAATATTTTTTTTTTTACAAATATCCTCTTTTCTCAGGACTCTCTTTAAGTTTGTGAGGAAGTTCCAGGAGGCTCTGAGCAGCCCCAGTCTCCCTGCTCTGGTGGAGCAGGGAAGTGACACCAGTCTGGACAGTGTTGACACAAACACAGACGAGACCCCGATCCACAGAGTCCACCGGGCCCTGAAGAGCAACCCCCCTGGGAAGGGCAGAGATCTGGAGGTATGAATCTCAAAGTCCCAGAGTCAAATTAAATGATTTCTTATCACTTGTTAATAAGATAAATTTGTTTATTTGCTTTTCCAGCTGAGTGAGGCTTCAGATGAAGGCGCTGACGCCTCGTCTCTGCAGGCTCGTCTGCCCCTTCTGTCCAGGAAGATGAAGAAAATGTGTGTTCAGCTGTTGAAGAAAAACCCTGTGCCTGAGCTGTCTGAAGACCTGGACTGCTTCACAGGTCAGAAATATAAAATCATAGTCCACATTCAACTGTTTTGTGCTGGATATAAATCAATGTTTTTTCCTGGGAAATCCCCTTTGAAAAAGTGGGATTGTTTTATTTTTGGAGACTAGACTTTAGGCTTTGAACAGCTGTGCCACCTTCCCTCTTTCACTCTCTCTCACTCGTCGCTCCACAAACCCTCCCCTGTAGTGACAAATAAAGTACAAAGGAGGGGGCTTGGAGCGCTTCAGAAGTTTTTTTTTGCGTTTCTTGTGTTGGTTTTTCAATATTTTTCCAGACTCTCTCTTAGCCTTTCAGAGTGTGCTTGTCTTTGTCGGTGTGTGCACTCACGTGTTTGTATGAGGGACCATAAGGGACATTATTTGGAAACCCCCTGTTTGTTTGTATCGGGGCGGAACTGTGCTGTGCGCAATTCAGAGAGCATAAGAGAATTGTGAACATGCGACCATGTAGAGACAGAAATGACATCCTGGCATGCAAAAAAAAGATAAATAACATACTACTAATAAGTCTGTTGAACAAAAAAAACAGGGAATAGACCTGATCTATGAGAGAAGCAACCCACTGATTCATTTCCCACACCCACTGTGACACTGGGTGCACTAGATATTGCACTATTTTAAGAAACAGTTTATCTTGTTTCATCATACGTTTTTATATTGTGATATGACCTACACTATGATAAGGCACCATGCTATGAACAACAGCATGCCATGTTTAGTACTGTATTTATGAATGTTTTATTACAATTTTTAAAGAAAAATTTCTGCCACATAAACAAGATTTTGCCATCAAATAGTCTTTTTCCCCATAATCTGTCTTGTATGAAGGGGTCTTCTTGTATCCAGGATCGTCTTATATTCGGATCAGTATGGTGTTAGAAGCACACTAACAAGATTTTAACCAAGCACACTCATGCTGTCCTCTGCTGCCCCCTGCAGGATCATTTTTTGCTTCTACCTCCTAATCCTATGTTATAAACATTCTACGCAGCATTCCTGCTTTCAAAAATGTAGTTTCAAGTCCCAATGCATTGAAAGAACACTCTAATGACTGGTTCTGATAAGGAAAAAAAGATAGTGTCTTTTTAAGGGCCTTTTTTTGTTTTACTGTCTGGTGTCAGACTGTAATCATAAAAGCTCAATCTGGTGTTATTTGATCTGTTCATGTTCAGGTGAGGTGATCAGTAACCTGAGGGACCTACAGAGTCTCACCTTCGACACGTCGGCAGAGAAGGAGAAGCAGAAAGCTGAGGTGAAACACATCCTGCAGCAGAAACAGAGAGCGCTGTCAGACCTCTTCAAGATGCTCTCAGAAATCGGTCAGCTCTCCTTCCTTCAATTTCCACATGTCATTAAGATGTTCTAACTTCTCCATCCTGTACTAACCACATTCTTCTTCAGGTCTGTCGTACCGTAAAGGCCTGACGTGGAACAGGACAGTTGATCCAGAGCAGACTCTGTGTCTGCAGCCGATGGAGCTGAGCACCGCTCTGTCTGCCCTCAAGAACCGGGAACCAGCTGAGAACACGTAAATACAACCTGAGGCTGAGTGTTCATGACTGTCTGCAGTGGTCTCTGAATGATGTTTGAAATAAAACCACACACCAGAACAGACAGACCTTCAATCTGAGCGCTGTCTGTGTTTGTGCTGCTGCAGGTTGTTCACAGAGTTGCTCACAGCTTGGGATGGCTGTCAGAAGTACTTTTACCGCTCATGGGCGAGAAGGACGGCTCTGCAGACGGCGCTGCAGCAAGCTGCCAAGGTTCAGTGACATACAACATTTACTGCTCTGATATAGCTCTGACTGATTGTGCTGGTTAACCAATGGAGAGATAACCCAGCATGGTCTGTAATCTCTCTCTCTTTGTTTCAGGAGGTTGGTCTGGGGAACATCGAGCGCTGCAGAGGTTTCTCTGCTCATCTTTTCAAGCTGCTCCTCAGACAGAGACGAAGACTGTCCAAACTCACAGAGCAGTGGGTCCATCTCAGGTCAGTCTGTTTCTCTTCAGATGGTTTACACAGACGACATGAGGGGTTCAGCTTCTGTGTTTTTGATGAATTTGAGAAAGATGATGTTATCATTTCCAAAAGAAGTTGAAATATTGTCGGAAAGCCTCACTGTAACTCAGTATATTCCATGCGTTGATGAGCAAAGCAACAAAACATACTTGCAACGAGGAACGAGGTGCTGACGAGCAGGGGTGTGTCCAGACTTCTTAGACTGGGGTGCCCCAACCAGAGTACTGACTTATGCAGCTGGAGGGCAAAATTATGTGAGACCATACTCCAATAAATAGCATTTATATTTGATTATTTGTAAGTATTGAAATTGCAGGCTTACAGGTAACAATTTTAAGAAAATCGAATAATAATAGATGGATAAATAAATAAGGAATGATAAAAATCAAACCAGATAAAAACAAGGAATTAAAAAAAACTTGAAATTAAAGTTAAATTCAACAGTGCTGCAGTGCACCAAAATACTTACAAGCTTCCCGAAGTTGAACTAATTAATGTAGAAGTAGTTGTCAAAAATCTAATTTAGCCAATATTCAATGCATGTTCCTTTATCACAAAGCATATAGACTTAAATCATTATGATTTCAATATGGACAAAATAAGTGCAATCGCACACATTTGCCAAATCTTGCAGCACAATAAGAAACAGTATTTTAAAGTGTCAGCTTGGACAGATGGTAATTTTACTGTTACCTCTGTTCTTGTTGTTGATCAACCAACAAAAGATTTACAGAGAAGGCAAATGAAGATTCTACATTCTGTTTTTGTCCAAGTTTGCTGTTGCATAAAGAAAGCTAGATGAAGAGAAGATAAACAACACGGGAGAAAATCGCTGAAACTAAGACAGCAGCCTTTAATGTGTGTATTTCAATCAAGCAGTAAAGAATTTGTACATGGATACATTTCAAGTATACTGTAAACTAGAATCCAAACAAAAGTTTTTGTCCAGTTATAGTACATTTTGCCTAATTTTACAAAGTCTGAGCCACACTCACCTGAGCAGTTATTTCAAGACATAAACAACTTTTTCTTATCCCATTATCTGTTATTACTATTCAGGTGAAAGTGGCTCACACTAAGTCCAAAAAGATCATTTTTACTAAAATAGGAATTAACACTTGCTTAGATTTTACTTTAGATTTTTATTAAAATGTATTGTAAGCACCATTTAACATGAAGTAATTTGTGTTTTATTATTGTGGGGTAAAATATGTCTCAGTACCAAGAAGAGTACATTTTTGTTTAATTCTGAGATATAATTAAGAAGCCGGTTTTGTTTCATGCCTGTTTTGCTCCTTACCGGCATCCTTAGTCGTGTGATTTGACTAGAACAGGAAGTTTTGTACTGATGTTGCTCTTTTATGCACAATAAATAAGTGCAGCCGAGTCACGGTTATTTTACTGTCTGCACTGAGCCAAAATGCCGACTCAATGATTAAAAATGTTCTGTCCGTAATATTTATAAGTGAGTGAAGAAAAGCAAAAAAAGAAACTCAAGACACTTGATGGCCACTACATATATAACTGTTTTTTAACCTGCAGTCTCTTCTCGTCTTATCCCTCAGGAGTCTAACAAACAGCGTTCAGGGTATCAAGGTTGACCTCCAGAGTCAGGATGAGGGTCCAGGCTGCTCCCTCCCCCCTCAGGACCCCCTGCAGGGTTGGCTCAGCAGAGGCCAGGAGCTGGCAGCTCAGGTCTCCACCCTCCTGCAGCAGCTCTGCTGGCTCCACCAGTGCTGCCCCGAAGACCTGCAGCAGAAGGAGGAGACGAGCAGCTGCAGGCAGCACACCCTTAGGTGCCCGTCCCCGCTCGCTGCTCACCGCCAACCCCCCGGCTGTCTGATGAGGAGGGGGGACGCGGCGTGGTGCCAGCTCAACCAGCACCTCAACACCATGTTGAAACTGACACAGAGTGTGAAGAAGGAGCT
Organism: Thalassoma bifasciatum; assembly: GCA_008086565.1. Classification (NCBI taxonomy): domain Eukaryota; kingdom Metazoa; phylum Chordata; class Actinopteri; order Labriformes; family Labridae; genus Thalassoma; species Thalassoma bifasciatum. Next base: position 24,360 of record RPOG01004675.1, read on the forward strand.
GGAGGATGTGGCACAGCAGACGTCAGACAGAGTCCTCCACACATGGTAAAACATCAACACTCAAGGTTTGAATATGAAGCAGCCGAGGATAAAAAACAGTCTCATCACCTCAGTTTCTCTCCACAGGAAACACTTTGTGACCTGCTGCTCTGCCTTCGATCAGCTTGGAGCCGTCGTGGCTCAGATGCCCAGCGTGGAGCAGCTCTTTGCAGCTGTGTGTGTGGGGAGTGTAGACAACCAGCCGGCCGTCACACAGAGCCTGCAGTACGTCAGAGGACAGGTAGAGGGCAGCATCACAGAGTTCACCACCTGGAAGACTGAGCTGCTCTCACTGGGACCTCAGAACTCAGGTACAAGACCAGACCAGTTGATCCATGATTAGCAGACTTTGACTTTAACTGTGACATAAGATATGACTTTAGCTGCACAGACTCTGAAAGGGTGAGCTGACACTGGTTTTTGGTGAACAGGTGTCATCTTCCTCTTGACATTTAAAGCCTCTGTAAGGAACTTTTTGGATTGTTTGAGTGTGGCGCCCCCTGTGGACAAAGTTGTGACTCCGACTGTCCTTACAGATGCCCAGCCTGCTTTCTGTTCTGACTTCTCCGCTGAGTTGGAGACGAACATCAACACGGTGCTGTGTGCCATCCAGACGCTCGTGAAGAGACGAGAGAGAGAGCAGCAACAACGAGAACAGCAACAACAAGAGCAGCACAAAGGCGTCACAGGAGGTGAGAGAGCTGCATTAATGTATGTTCTGACTTTTCAGTGATGAATGACAAAACTGCAGCTTTGAAATTGTATCGATGGATATGAGAGTTAGAAAGGCTAACAGATGAATACATAATTACAACTGTATCTATTGCAGTGGAGGTCCCAAGACATACACACAAACACACGTACAAATACGCACACACACACACACATACTGACGAGCTCACTCTGCGGACAGAGAACTGAGAGAACCACCAAAAGAACAGAAATAAATCTCTACTTTTTCAAGTACTGTTATCTGTATTAAGACACCAACACTTTTATCAGTTTCACTTCCACCTCTGCGGACACAGCGCTCTGAAGACTGAAACCAGTGACATACTGATGTTTTACGATGATGCTATGATGTGGCTCCAGCTTGGCACTTGCCAGTGGAAAACCAAACAGGTTCTTAGGAAGAACTGGATTAGAACCAGCTAAGCACCAGCTCTAGAATTAGAACTGGTGGAAAAGGTTTTTTTTAACACAGTTTGCTAATGACGTCCTCACTGGACTCAGTCCTTTTCTCACTCTTGTTAAGCGTTATCCATCTTTATCCGCCATGACTCAGTCTCTTTTCTATCCCTCGTCATATTTTCTCTACCAGCGTCAAAGGTTGTCCCTTGTTGTTTCAGAGGGAGCAGCAGAGGAGAAGGAGGAAGAAGAAGAGTCTGCTGAAGACCTGCTGAAGCCCGGTCACCTGTCTCAGCTCCTGGAGGAAAACCTGGCAGCAGAGGTGGAGGCTCTGAGTGTTGGAGATGTGAACCGAGGTCTGGAGAGTCTGTTAAACGGCCTCAGGACTCAGAGAGACTCCTGTCGGGCGTCACAGCTGCAGGTATGAGAACTGACAGATCCAACCATAATGATAACCTGAACTCTGTCCCCCAGCTCATGTTATAGCACATAAAAGCTCAGATAAACCTTTTAACATCTTTGTTTCACCTTCACTCATCTGTCTGTCCCTGTTTCTGTGTGTTCAGGACGTGAGCAGGGCCTGCAGGATGCTGGTGCGTCTGGAACCGCTGCTCGGCGTTTACTGCGACGTGGTGCGATTCTACGTCTCCGTGTCGGTCGGTGCTCACAGGAGCACGGGGAAGCTGCTGTCCGTACTCGCTGGTATCTTCACCCAACTCGCTCAGAAGGTACAAACATCAGTCCACACTCTGACAGAGGCCTTCATGTGATGAATTACAGCAGCTGCTAACTGACCTCTCTGCATCCTCCTCCACCTCAGGGTTTCTGCCTCCCTCAGGAGCTGATGGCAGGAGGAGACGGAGAAGGAGCCACAGAGTTTCACGACTACGAGGGCGGAGGTATCGGAGAGGGCGAGGGCAACAAAGACGTCAGTGACAAGATCGAGAACGAAGATCAGGTGATTAAGAAGTTTTTCAGAAAACTTTTGATAAAAACTTTTAAGTTGTGTATTTCAAAATTCAACAAGCTACACTACAAACACATAAATCTAAAGAAGTGTTTGTGTCTTATTTTTAGTCAGAATTGTCTTGTTTGACTCAATATGAGCCACATTCATCTGACAGGTCCAGAAAATTGTCTTAGTTTGATATATTCAGAGACAAAAATGGCACCTGGATTGCTCGTAAAGTGTAAAAATCGACCAATAGGTTAAAACATGTTTCTGTTTAGTTTCTCTTCACATTATTTATAGTTCAAAATCCACTATGTGTACATTTGTCTTACTCCATTTCCTTTCATTTTTCTTGACTGTCAGCTTAACCCTGTTGCCTTTGGGTCAATTTGACCCAATACAAAAGTTATTTTGTTGTTTCTTTCATAATGTTGATTGAAAATTACATGGATGGTTCCATGCTATGCTATTTACATTTAAAATAAGTCATGACTATTGTTGTTAAATTATGCATGTTTTATATAAATTTATAGCATCTTCCAGACATTGAAGAAATTGGAATGATTTCAAAACAATATCCAGCCATCACATGTTACATCAACATATGTACCTCTGATAATAACCTTACTGCAATAAAATCAGAATTTTTGTTCTTTTCTACTCAAAGAAGAGGTATACTTTTATGTCAGTAAGGTTTATCATAACATATGTCATAGAAGTAAATGCTAAAAAAATGTGATTATGTTGGAAACATCTTCACAAAAATGGAGAAAAAAAATTGAGGGACAATTTTTCCTTGTACTTCATTAGCAGCAGAACAGACGGTGCAGAGTAAATCTGAAGACAACAGAAGAGTTTATGTGTCTCAATTTAAGTGTAGTGAGAGCATTTTTTTCTTCAAATGAGACATAAACACTTTCTTAGATTTCTCTTTTTGCAGTGTGATGTATATTTTCCAAGCAGCCTCTTTGTAAACATGCCACTGTAGTTTTAACTGCTCAGTTCTGATGAGCTGTTTTACATGTTTTTAGTGATTTCTTTTTTTTCTGCCCATTTATGACTGAAATCCAGGTTTTAAAAAAACAACAAATCTTTAAGCTCGTAGTTTTTACATCTCCCAAATGGATGGAAATTATATCTCTACCAGGTCGTCTCTAAGAACAGATTGGACCGCTGTAAACTTGACGTCTTAGGGTAAAAGAATGACTTTAAGAAATCAAAGGGAGTGACTTTTGACACTGGAGTTATCGCCCCTGATTGGAAGTCCAGCAAAACAAACTCGTTACTGAGATCATTTGAATAACGTCTGTGTTGCTCCTCTTGCAGGTGGAGGACCAATTCCAGGAAGGTCAGGAGAAAGAGGAGCAGCAGGAGAAAGGAAACATTAAAGCGGAGGACAATGCCATCGAGATGTCGGAGGACTTTGACGGGCAGATGCACGATGGGGATGAGAAGGAACCAGGTGACCATCATTTTATGTTTGACTCATTTTTTTTCTGCCTCTCTATCAGAGTCCAGAATGTCTGATGGATGGAAGACTCTGAGACTCAGTTCATGTTAGATTTGATCTGATAATTTATCAGTGTTTTTACTTTAATTTCTTGTAAGACTATTTCAAATGTAGATTAATCAAAAATGAATTTTAAGATTTTATTTACAAGCACAAATGGATTCTGAGTCTCTGGTTCTTCAATCTTTGGTCCTCAATCACTGACATTTCCTCAACTTTACTGAAGAAAAACTGTCATGTATAAAGTTCGAAAGCTGAGAAAATCATATTTAAATGTAGAAAATCTGCATAAAAGAGGAAAGCTTTTCTTCCAAACAGTAAACAGTAAGGAGTGTTTGATAATTTATTGTTGTTGATTGTTGGTAACAGAGAGTGAACGTATGTAGAAATTTAAAAGTCTTTTTCCCTCTTTGAATCCCTCACAGGTGACGATGATGATGATTCGTCCAAAGAGGATGAAGAGGAGCTGGATAAGAAGATGGGCGACCTGGGTGAAGGACAAACAGACACTCTGGATGAGAGGATGTGGGGGGATGATGAAGATGATGATGATGACGAGGGGAGCGACAAAGAGGAGGAGTCAGGACAGGGCATGGACCAGGTAAACTTTCTTTCTTTCTTTCTTTCTTAAAAGCAGTGAGACGTCAGCTTTTATGGGTGTGACATCACTTCCTGTCTGACTCTCTCAGGGGGAATCAGAGCTGGTGGCTAAAGACGACAACCTGGACGCTGCTGATCCAAACAAAGACAAGAAAAACCAGGACGGGGATGAACAGATGGAGGAGGAGGAGAAGGAGAAAATCCACGAGCAAGGAGACGAGGTAAGGAGTGAAGTGAGAGAAAAAGATCAGCACAAAATACTTCAACATTTCACACTGCAAAAACTGAAATATAAGTAAGTCATATTGTCTCATTTGTAGAAAAAAATGTCTTTTTTCTTTTATTCGAGCCACATTCACCAGTAACCTTGCAGAGCAGATGGACCTGCCTGATTAATTTCTAAAGAAATATTGAGATGTTGTTGAACCAATCAGAGAAGAGAGATGGGAGCTGCAGACGTGACGTCAGTGGGAAGCGTCTGAATGTTTGAAAACAATGGAGTGTGAAGCAGTGTTCGTGGATGCGGCGATATCTGCAGTTTTATCAGAAATAGACTCAAATTCCTCTTTGAAGGAAGAACATTCACCTCACCGGGAGCCTTTCTGACAGGAAACAAGGTTTTTGCTCTTCATCGGTCGGGAGAAAAGCAAAAACAGAATCGAAGAATATCTCCTCAGCAGATATATGAACTTTCTATCTGGTTTCAGGTTACAAATCTGCTACGTCAAATCTGTGGCTTGATGTGGATTAGTCTGTGATGAGCATGTCAAACAGAATGGTCTTCAAATCACCAGCTGCTATATTTTTTAAGTCCCGCCTCCGAAAGCATTCTCTAGCGCCCCTTACCCACCTGGACTAGTGGAATAAATCTGTGACGGATATATGAAACTGTCCGTCTGGCGTGTCAGGTTAATTCACCAGACCAGGTCATAAAAATATCTTATTTCAAGTTATTGAAAGACATAAATGAGGTCTAATTGATTGTAACAAGTAAAAAAAATCTACCAATGGGATTAAAAAAAATGTCCTAATACAAGAAACTCTTCTTATCTCATTGGTTGATTTTTTTGACTTGTTACAAGCAATTATGACCTCAATTTTGTTTATAAATAACTTGAAATAATACATTCTCCTGGACTTATCAGTAGAATGTAGCTCATATCAAGAATGATACGACAGTTTTTACTACAAATTAGTCATAATGAGTTGCTCAGATTTCTTTTTTTTTTTGCTCTTACTCTGGTCTGTTTCTGTCTCTGATGTTTCTCAGAGGGAGTTTGATGAGAACGAGGTGGACCCTTACCACGGCCAACAGGACAAGAGACCAGATCCTGAAGCCATGGATCTGCCCGAGGATCTGAACCTGGACCAGGAGGAGGCAGGAGATGATGGAGAGGAAGAGGGTGATGGTGAGACTTCTTTCTGAAGGACATAAACAATCTGATTTATTCTGCTGGAGATCAAAATCTCACAAGATGCATCATTTAAATCCACTCCTTAGAGGAAAATCCTTTCGACATCGACGATAAAACGAAACCTCTGGACGAGAAGGAGGAGGAAGAGAAAGAGGGAGGCGAGGAGGGGGAGGAGGGAGCAGAGCAGATGGAGGAAGACCAGAAGGACCAACCAGGAGAGGAGAACCCAGAGGAGACAAAAACTGAAGAAGAGGAGGAGGAAGGAGGAGGAGAGAGAGCAGAGGGAGAAGAAGAGGCTGCTGACAAAGATGAAGAAGAGGAGGAGAAGGAGAAAGGACAGGAGGCAGGGAGAGATGAAGATCACTCTCTTCCTCATGATGGTGGAGAAAAACCAAAGGTGTGTGTGTGTCTGAAGCTCCTGGCTGATCCACACACACAAACACACACATAGAATAGGGCTGAACCATTTGTAAAAATAATCTGATTGCGATTATTATTCCCTAAATTGCAGTTACCATTTTTTTTGTGTGATTATACCTATGTCCCTCATCTTATGTTTTTAAACAAACACATTGTAGTAAATGAACACTGACATTAATTACAGCACAACAACAATCCATGACATTTCTTTTTGCTACTCATGAAGGATTTTTCCCCATTTTAGCCACTTTTCATGTTTTTTTGTCACTTTTAGACCATTTTTTGCTTCCGTCTGACTATTTGTTTTACTTTTTTCCCAACTTTCTTGTCATTTTTTTTGTTGCTTTTGGCTATTTACACCACTTTTCACTTTTTTTGCCACTTTTTCCTCAATTTTACTACATTCTGACTGTTTTTTTGGGTTTCTCCCAATTTCTTTTGCCAATTTTTGTTGCTTTTTGGCAAATTCTGCCACCTTAGACAAACTTTTATTAATTAAATTATTTAATTTCATACTATTTATTTAATCAAATTTTAGATTTCTAAAGGAAAAATGCAACGTGTCTAGACAAAGACAACACGCAAAATAAAATAAAACAAAACACTTGGGGGCACATCATGTTAAAACATAAGACACTTTGTACAGAAGTCCTTTAATATTCATAGTAACAAGGTGAAGGCGTCATCCTCCTTTGAAATTAAGTCAGTCCATTTCTTCCATCTCTTGGTAAAGGATGCCCCTTTAAGTCTCAGAGAAAAGGTGATCCTTTCCATTTCGAAGTCCTGTTACTATTTCCGACCATTCTGTAAGATTTGGGGGTTCAAAATTATACCATCTCTGTGTTAAACATTTTTTAGAAGTATCTTACAGAGGTAAAAATCCTTTGTTATAATAAAATCTTGTTTAACAGACTGAAATAGAAAAGCTTTACATTAATGAGTATCCTGAAACCAAAAATCTTTTCCAAAATTACCCTGAACTTAGTCCTAATATTTGTGCTTTTGGACATTTCCAAAAGATGTTGGAGTGATTGTCGTCCATATGTCCTACATTTTCTCCAGCATTGTTGATGTGTTTGAGTCTGTCGGCTTTTAATGTGTAGTGTTATAGAGAAATGGATTAGATTATTCCAGCAAAAGTCTCTCCACCTCTTTGAATTGGTGTATGAGTGTTGTGTGTCCCAGTCTTCCTTTGGTATTCCTAGGTCAAGTTCTTTTTTCCATTTCAATTGAATGTAATGTGTGTTGTTCCCTTTCTGTAGCTGAAAAAAATATCAAATGACTGAGTTGCCCTCCTTACTTATTTCTGGTTTTATCCTTTTTTCATGATAGTTTTTTTTAAGGTATTTAAAAACTTCCTTGTTTTGGAGTTTATATTCCCCCTGTAGTTCTCTAAATCTCTTGAACTGGTTTCCTTTAGTTATGGTACATACAGACTAACTTTTATTTTTAGTGCTACTCTTTGCTGTTTTCCTCCTTATTTACCATTTATATTGTTGCTCTTACAAAAGTAGCTTTTAAGTTTTTCTCTTTGTTGGTTAATACTGGAAAATGAACACTGTGCGGTTTTGATTCTCTCAGGAGGAAGAGGAAGGAGCAGGTGAGGATGAGGAGCAGCCGGAGTCAGCAGAGAGGAAGGAGCACGACACGGACGGTCAGACCGGCGAGGAGAACGTTCAGAGTGAAACGGCGGTGGAGCTGGCAGGAGAAGCTTCAGAGAGGGACCAGGCCAAAGAGGTACAGTCACAGCTCACCTCCACCTGCTTTCATACTGGGTGGACATGAGGCTCCAGGCTGCAACACTCTCACCTCTGCTTCCTTAACTGTGTCTTTCAGGAGCACGGCAGTGGAGCTGCAGATGCCAGCCAATCAGAAGGCCACCAGTCAAAGCTGACCGCCAGACTGGCCTCACAGAGACAGACTCAGGACAAAACTCAGGTCTGCAAACACACACACTGCTGCATCTGCACAGCTGTGTTTCTCCCCCAGGTTTACTTTAGGTCGTCTAATCAAACTACTTTTTTATTGAACCCATGCAGAGCTTCAAGAGAAAACCCGGTCAGGCTGATAACGAGCGTTCCACCGGGGATTACAACGAGAGAGTGAACAAACGTCTGAGAACTGTGGAGAGCAGCAAGGAGTGCTCTGAGGACAGCAGGCAGAGTGACGCTCAGCAGGAGTCTGAGCTGTACGAGCACATCAGACAGGGAGAGACGCAGTACGACACACAGACATACGGTCAGTCACCTCCAACATCAACTAAACACACACACACACACAGAGCTTCTATAGAGCCTATTACTTCAATGAGTGACAGAAAAATGAACAGAAAACTGCCTCCATCAAATTAAAATCCTTGTGTGGAGTCAGGAACTATATATGTACTTTTTTACGACAGTAAAATCAAAGTCCTGATCTTTTTTTGCTCTTATTTTTCAACTTCTAATCTACCAATCATGACTTTTAATTTTACTCCATTATGTAGATTTAATTTAACTTCTTTTCCTACAGTGTTTTTAATCTTTAATCTGAATATATCACTTATTTATTATTATTTATTCATCATCATTATTTATTATTTTAATCATTTTTTGAAAATTATGAATGAATTTATTAATCTAAGTTTGTTCTATCACGGGTTAAGAAATGGAGCCTTAAGTTAACAACTTATTTTTATCATATTGTGTTATCTATTTTTTAATCTCTAAAAAAAATTATTCATAATTTACTTTTTTTTATCACTCGTACCTGAAACTATTGTAGGCCCCAAATTTGGATTATTTTTGTTTTGTCTTTTTGAGATACACATTTATATTTATTTTTTCTCATAATACCAATTAAAATTTGGTCTACATTTTTTTTCAATCTAACATCTTGAGTCATGACATTTATTTTCATTCAAAAGCCCTGAATCAGGCCGAATCATGTTTTTTTAATTTTGTAATTGTCAAAGGTAGTACCGTTCTTTGCTTTGCTTTACTAAACGGTGTTTTTGCAGCTTTTCACACCTTTTTTTGGTCATATTCATTGTTCTGTGTCCAGATGTTGCCAGTGCAGACCAGCAGAAAGCAGCCGGACCTCAGCAGGACCAAGACGAGGACCAGAAAGAGGAGGATGTAGCCATGGAAACGGAGAATCAGGAGGACCTTCAGGCTGCTGAGGTTCAGGAGCTAAAGCCCGAGCAGCTGGACTCCAGCAAGGCCTCTAAAACAGGTGACACAGACGCTCTTTTCCTCACTGTTTCAGTGTTAATAAGCTTTGATTAACAGACTTTAATAACACCACGTCTCTGTTTGAAGGTTTGGACAGTGGAGAGATGGAGGTGCAGACTCAGGCTGAAGGAGAGGAGGAGGAGAAATGGAAGGATAGAGTGAACACCAGAGAAGAGGAGAGAGGAGAGAGAAGCACAGAGTCAACGATCCACACGGTTCCTGAGCTGCTGCTGGACTCCATGCAGGTCAGGAGGATTAGAAACACCAGGAACACACCTGTCTCACTCACTCTAACTCAGTCTCAACGCTTCACTGACATCACAAAGTCAGATCACAGAGCTGGTTCTGTTCCTGTGTTTCTAGAAAGAAGAGAGAGACCCAGAGGAGGTGAGGAGGGAGATGGAGCTGCAGCTGGAGGCCTGGCACAAACTGGCTCCAGGAACTCAGGAGGAGGTGAGCTCTACCTGACAGGTCTCCTCTATCAAACTCTGTGCTTTTGATTGGTCATCAGCTCTGCTAATGTACGTTAAAATATGTCGATTCCATTGTAACATTTCCCACCAGACATAGACGAACGGGCTCTGAAAGAATTTATAAGAGCCTATAAATCTGAATTAAAAAAAGGTTTTAAAAAAATACATTCAACAGAGTATGTAAAAAACAAATGGGGAAAAAGGGGGCGATATAATTATTTCAAGAGAAGAATAGCACGACTAGTGTGATTCTAAGTGAAAATGTACAAATTCACATACTTGGAAAGAATTTGAATGGAAGTGTAAAGTCAAGTTTTTATCACCTCAAAACAGAAATCATATCTTACAGGTGTGTTTTTTAAGAATGTTGAAAACTGTGTGGGATCCAAGATGCTAACCAGTGACAAATATTTTGGAAGTGTCCAATAATTAGAATTTCTGGTTAGAAATTTATAACACTCTAGAAGTTATATTTACAAAGAGAAAACCTTTTCAATTTAGAAATTTTTTGGGGGAAGTCGATTGTTTTGCTGGACACATTGATGTTTATCTATTTAATGTTCTAACAGCCGCTTGTAAAAAAAAAAATATTACTAGACACTAGATACATCCTGACCCCCCCCCCCCCAGCATGATTGAGGAGTTGGAGGATTTAGTTAATGGAATTTATGCCATGGAAAAAAATTACCTTTTCACTTCTCTTACAAATAGATAACTTTAAGCAATTATGGTCAAGATGGGTTTCGTATTTACGTTTATCAGGCTCAAATTTTCTTGACTTGTTAACTCAATAGATATTTTATTGATGATGTTGTTTTTCCTATTATAAATGAGTATTAGTACTAGGGCCGGGATGATACACTTTTCTCCTGATTCAATTCTTTTGCCAATTCTTAGGTGCCAATTCAATTTAAATTGCAATTCTACGATATTGCAGACTTTTGCGATTTTTGGTTTACTTTTTTAACATCAGCGAACAAGTGGAATGATATGATGTCTTTTTTCCATGAATGGATGTCACGTCACGTTACCAGGTAGATAGTGGAAGAAAAGCATTTTTCTGATTTTTCTGTCTGCTGGAGAAAAGCGGTAACTAGTTTTCTAGTGCGGCTTACAAATAGTAAAATGGAGCATTCACATTTGAAAAATTGACCAAAAGAAAAAAAATCTATTTTAAAATCGTGAGCTAAAAAATCCCAACTCGAGATTTTCTTCCACCCCTAATTAGTACTCATGTCTTACATGTTTCTCAGGAAGTATTTTTTTTTGTTTTCCTGTATCTTTTTTAATCTTGATTTTTCAGTTTCATAGCTATGTGGAATAATCAGCCTGAATATGAAGGAAAATTACAGTAAATGCACCTTCCTCATAAAGTGTAGTAATAGAGCGTTAAGGTACCTTTTGTTTGAAAACTAAAAAAAAAAAGAAAAACAAGGATGTTGAGGAGAAAAGGGTCAAGGGGCTGTTTAGATGTTAAGCTGCAGACTTTCTTTGTAGACTTTTATATCTTTTGTAATTGCATGACTAACTGTCTATGAATGGTTCTTAATCAGCCTCTAAATAAAGAATTAAAAAAAAGTGAATTCCTCTTGATGAAAGTGATATTTATCCACATAATTTGTTGTTTTGTTTGTTCTGATTGTTGTGTCTGATTGTGTGTTCCAGGAGAGCACAGCAGCCTCCATGTGGCATCAGTACCAGAGTCTGACCTCAGCTCTGTCCCAGCAGCTGTGTGAGCAGCTCCGCCTCATCCTGGAGCCCACACAGGCCGCCAAACTCAAGTCAGTGCAAACAATCTGAGTGTGTGTGTTGTGTTTGTGCAATGACAGGTTTAGATAACGCCTCACACACTAACACACTCCACGTTATTGCCTCCACAGGGGGGATTATCGTACGGGGAAGCGTCTTAACATGAGGAAGGTGATCCCCTACATCGCCAGTCAGTTTCGTAAAGATAAGATCTGGATGAGGAGGACCAAACCCAGCAAGAGGGAGTATCAGATCTGTCTGGCTGTGGACGACTCCTCCAGTATGGTGGACAACCACTCCAAACAGGTACCTGAGCCCTGTCACATGACCTGTGGTTTGATCAGTTAGTGCAGGCTTAGGGGCTGACAGGGCTGTGACCTTAAATCTAATTCACCAGATCAACTTTACTGAAGAAGACTTTGGCAGCACAAATGAGTCTTGTGAAAATAGAGAAAATAATCTGAAATTTAAGTGAAATTCGTTCATTTTCTGACACTTTTCCCAAAATCCACACCAAATGCTCTGAAACTTCAGAGATTAAGTTTAGAATTCTGATACTTTTTCTTTTGTCTTCAATATACAAATCAACTATTACCATTGTCGCTGTTGTCACCCTCATATTGGCTTCAGATCTGCACCATCTGTTCTGACTTCTTATACAGTGCAAAGTGTAAAATTTTCCCTTTTATTCTCATTTTTGTGAAGATGTTTCCAACATACTCATATATTTTTAATAATAATTACTTTTGTAATAAATGATGATAGACATTATTTACATTATATAATACATCTTTCTTGAGTAGTGAACAGCAGGAATTTTGATTTTTTTTTCTCTTAGGTTAGTATTAGAGGTACATATGTAGATGTATTAACACAAACAGGTATTTGTCAAATAGTGGGCAGGATATTGTTTTGAAATCTTTTTAGTTTTTCTACTGGCCGCAAGATGCTATTGATTTTTTAAAAACACACATAATTTAACAAAAACAGTCATAACTAATATTACATGCAAGTAGTGTAGCATAGGGACCATTCATGTAATTTTCGATCAATGCTATGAAAGAATACTTAAGTTGTGAAAAAATAACTTTTGAAATCGTGTTTAATCGACCTGAAAACAACAGGAGGGTTAAGCCAAACTTTATAGTCAGAATTCAGAGGAAGAGACTGGATTTTGAAGTAAGAACAAGCAAATAAAAAGTAAAGCACTTTTTCTTTTTTGTTAGTTGTTGGCCAAACAAATTTTTTTTTAGATGGACCAGAAGTTCTTTCTTCTTCTTAACAACAGGCTCAGATGGTTCCATTCAGTCTGTTAATATCACAGAAAGTTTCCGATCAGATAGAGCTTTTTGTTACAGAGGAAGATGAGTCAGAAAAAAAACATCAGTGCAGGTTTAAAAACCAGAACTCTGCCATTAGAACATGAGCAATCCCTTTTTGAAGAGACTAAACTGATGTGGTCTGTTTGTTTGCAGCTGGCCTTTGAGTCTCTGTCAGTGATCGTCAACGCTCTCACTCTGCTGGAGGTGGGACAGGTGTCAGTGTGCAGGTGAGCATGTACTAACTGGGGTGCAGGAGCAAAGAAACACAATTAGTAAAGTGCAAACACACAGAGCTCCAACTAGAGTAGAAGTTCATCATATCCTCTGCTCTGTTTTTATGACGAGTCTAACTCTGAATTTTTGCTGATGTTTCAGTTTTGGGGAGCAGGTTCAGCTGCTGCACCCGTTCCAGCAGCAGTTCAACGATGAGTCGGGGGCTCGGATACTTCGACTCTGTCAGTTCCAGCAGAAGAAGACCAGAATAGCACAGGTGAGGCTTTACCTTAAAGACACTTTATTTCACCTTGAACTGTAACAAAGTCTTGTGTGACTTTGTGAAGTTTCATCAATTAATTTGAATATTTTGAGACACCTCCTGGATGTTCTTAAGGTCTGCTCATCCACCTAACAGTAAGGTTTGTTGTTAGCTTCTAGCTGACGAAAAAAAAACCCTCTTCTTTTCAGTATCTTAATCTTCAAAAGGCATTTTTCAGCTCCTACCCGTCAAGTACACAAATTGAAACTTATTGATCTATTCACTGATGTAAACAGAAGCGTTATGTTCAGTTATTTCTTTCCATATAACCTTAATTTGTGGGCTAAATTTCATTGAAAAGAAAGAGGGGCACTTTCCTCTCTCACTGACCCTTTCCAGATTATTTCAATAAAAAGCTCTGGTTAAATATGCGAGATTTGGTTTTTCATTTCCTTTTGTCTTGATATGAATTTAATGATAAATACTGAGCTTCACTTTTTACTCCAAAGCCTCAGATCAGTATTGAAGTTACTGAACGTATCAGACTTGGTCCTCACCTCTCGACTCTGTCTTTATTTCTCTGCTGTGCAGTTTTTGGAGACGTCCACTAAAATGTTTGCAGCAGCTCGACAGTCTGTCCCTGGATCTCTGAGCTCAGGTAATGACTCACCTGTGTCTGCAGGAAGCAACACAGTCAGTGTGATGGAGCTGGGTTTCTGTCTTCAGTGCAAAAAAGAAAAATAATCTGAACAAGTGTCTATGCCTTACTTGAGAGAAAAACTCTCTATCAATTTTTGATATGAGCCACATTCACCTGACAAGTCAAGAAAAAGGCTGATTTTAAGATACTGAAGACAAAAAGAGAATGTCTCATTTGCAAATGTTGTATGACTTTTTTTTCAAGATTTTCTTGCGATAAAAATAATATCTTAAAACAAGAAGCAGGTCAATTTTTCTTACCTCATTGATGGATTCTATTTCACCACTACAAGAAATTCATAGAGCATAATTTTCAAATTTTTCAAGATGAGATATTTTTCTGGACTTGTTTGCTGGATGTGGGTCATGTTAAGTCTAATGGGACAATTTTTGACTAACTTGAAGGCTTTTGAGCTCTCAAGCAGGTTGAGACATCATTTGGGTTTCAGACCAACAAGAAAGAAAGAAAGACAATCCCTTGGGTTACAAATTAACCCTAAATATTGAGAACAATCTGGAACATTTACACGCCCATGTTCAACATTGTGCATTGTGTTCCACTCTAATTAAATAGAATTAATAAAAAGTGAAAAATACTTTTGCACAAACCTTTTGAAATCTTTCCTTCATTTAAACAAACACCTTAACCTTCTACCTGCCAGCTCTCTTGTAAAATCTCTGTGGAGTTACAGCCACAAACGAGTGGTGGATGTTCATATCGTGCAGCAGATGTTATGCAGATACATTCATGTGCTCATATCATCGATCGAAAAGCAAAAGTTAACTTTCTGAAATTGTGATTCTTAACACTAATATATCTGTGCATTGATGTGTAAACATGTTTCCTGATCCTGTCCACAGAGACGGCTCAGCTGCTGCTCATCGTGTCTGATGGCAGAGGTTTGTTCCTGGAGGGAAAGGAGCGTGTGATGGCTGCTGTCAGAGCTGCACGCAGCGCTAACGTGTTTGTCATCTTTGTGGTGCTGGACAACCCCAACTCACGGGTAAGTGAGCGTGAATATCAAAGTCAAAAATCAAAACAGGAACAGATCTGTATACTTGAATCTGATAAGATAATACACTCATGTACTGCCACCTGCTGGTGTAAATGCCACAGATAAGAAAGTAGAGCAGTGGTCCCAACCTTTACAACCCGGGGCCCACTTCAAAGATTCAAAAAATTTACACAGCTCACCTCCACCTCTGATCCTAAATATGATAAAACCCAAAATGTAATAACTGGTCAATAATGTAACAGATAATGAGCCCAAAACAAATAACTTTTTCCCCAAAATGTAACAACCTTTTACAGTATGAATCAGTTAGTACATTTTGGGATTTAATACATTCTTTTTGTTGTGTTTCGGGAGTGGCACTTCTGTTTCATTTTTGACACGTTATTACATTTCAGGTTTTATAACATATTTATTTATAACATATTGGGTCATTACGTTTCAGGTCATGTTTCCTATTGGGCATTTTCAATTACCTAACCAAGTTTGTTACTGAGTTTTAACATTATTCTGTATATTTGTATCTTTATTTATTAATTTGTATCTTGTATAACTTTTAATTTTGCTTGAGTTTTGTGGTCCTCTGTGTCTTTTATTTTACTACGTTTATCTACTTGATTTTATTACTTTTATTATGTTATTTATAGCATCATTTTAGATGGGTGCACTTATCTGATGGTTTTATTGTTTTTATGTTTCTATGTACAGCACTTTGGATACATTCTTGTAGTTTAAATGTGCTATACAAATTAAGTGAAGTGGGTTATATCTTTATATGATTACACTCCACTAATCATAAATCATAAAAAATCATACTGTTTTGGAAATAATTTGGCGCACTTGCAATACTTCCCTGGCCCACAGGTTGGGAATTGCTGAATAAGAGGATAAATGAATTATACAGAGCACCACTCAGGTTATGTTTGAAATACAACAACAAAGACAAAATCTTAAGATATTTTCACATTGTTTTATTTCACTTAGTAAAATACATTTGCTCTTTTTGTAGCCTTGTTTCCATTTTACTGAAGTCACCAAAATGTTTTCTGATCTTGTTTTTCTTTTGTTTTCTTGTTGACAATGATGATGTCATCGCCCTCAGGACTCCATCCTGGACATCAAGGTTCCTATTTTCAAAGGCCCTGGAGAGCTCCCAGAGATCCGCTCCTACATGGACGAGTTCCCCTTCCCCTTCTACGTCATCCTGCGAGACGTCAACGCCCTTCCAGAGACGCTGAGCGACGCTCTACGACAGTGGTTTGAACTCGTCACAGCAGCTGACCAATGAGATGCCATCGTTCACAGGCAGCACAACAACTGCACAATAACTATCTGCTGCTGCTCCCCTCAGTACACAGACAGACAGACTGTACATGTGCCTTTATTTTCTGATTTTTACTGTAGATTTTAGTGGATCTGAGCGCAGTCTTGACTGTTTTTGTCCTTGTTATCAGGGAATTTTGTTCTTTTCGAGGATTGCTTTAACTTGCACGTCTGAGATGAAACGGTAGAAACAAAATGTGATTCCCCTGTGTGTGAAACTCCTCAGTGAAGAGTCAGTGAATACCTCCCTTTGTATTATAGCTCTGAAATCATATTTGTGTGTGGATGTTAGTCAGTGTTAGAAAGCCCATCGTCAGCCATCTTCAGCGTGAACAGGAACAGACGTGACCAACAGTAGCATGTGGGCGAGGTCCGCACTGACTGAAGGAACTCAAAATGTGCCTTGGAGAGGAGGACGGTGTTTTATCTCACTTCACACCCGATGAGCTCTCTGCTCTGACTGGATCTCTCATGCACCTTGAAGCACAGGGACTTCAGCTCCCACTTTTGATAACAGAAATGCCGCGTACAGTATCAGACATATCCGCTGTGTTCATCCTCCAATCCTGAGAGCTCACAACTCCTCACTCTTTGTTCAGAGTAGATGTGAATGTTCATCACCTCTGTGTTTTGTAACGT
>RPOG01004676.1:0-41318 GCA_008086565.1 Thalassoma bifasciatum
GAATAAACAAGCATAATAGTCTGACCCAAGTGTGTGTGCCAAACTTAGTATAAAGAAGCTCCAGGTGGAGAGGATGTAAGGCTTACGGTGGCTCAGAAGTGCCATAGTCAAATATTCAGATTGTTTTCAACATGTTTTTGGGGTTTTCAGCTGAGACGCTGTTGTGTAAACAGGGCCCTAGAAAGTTCCACCTCCCGGGGAAGGCTGTTTCAAGCGATAGAGCAACTACCCTTGAGCCAAATTTAGACCCTAGTTGTTACATTCAAAATGCTCATGGTTCCTCAAAAAGTCCCTCATTTGTGGGGAAAGTTCTTGCTGCCCGATCTAAAGACAGTAAGCCAGAGCAAATGTTAAAAGAAACACACACACAGTCTCCGTCTTAAGCTAGTTAAATGCTGGTATCTCAGGGTAAACAGATACCAAAGCACACAAAACACTGTCGTCAAAGATGATATAAGGCCATGAGATTTAACAGGGTGTTGGAGAAAACACCACTTTAGGAAGAGATCTCAGCAAAGGATCACAAACAAACGAGAGGAGGGCTGCTGCTACGACTCAAAATGGTTATTATGAGCTTGGATTCTCTTTCTAAGAATCAGGTAGCAACTGAACATCACACAGTGGCTCATGGTACAGAACACAGCATAGTTTGAGAAGGAAAGAAATGAAGGAAAGGAGGGTGCAGATTATGACATTAGGGCGCAAAAATAATCTACGGTGCAATTATTTTTCTCCATGTCGCAATTTAAATTTTTTTGTGCAATTATTTATGAGTCCCCCATCCAAAACAAATACATTGTTTGAAGTAAACACTGACATTGATAATAGCGAGGCAACAACCCATTAAATTTCCTTTTTGCTATGTGTGACTTTTTTTTATTTGCTCATTTTAGTCACTTGTCACTTTTTTCCCCAGCACTTTTGAACCAATTTTTGCTGCCTTCTGACTATTCTTTTAGTTTTACTGCAACTTTCTTGCCATTAATTGCTGCCTTTGGCCATTTTTTAAAAATCATGTTTCACTGTTTTTAACACTTTTTTCTTCATTGCTGCTGCCCTCTGACTATTTTCCAAGTTTTTTCAGAATGTTTTTGCCGATTTTTGTTGGTTTTTAAGCCATTTTAGTGACTTTTCACTCTTTTCCGCCACTTTTGGACCATTTTTTGCTACTTTTGAAGTATTTCTCAAGTTTTCTCCAAATTTTTTGCCACCTTAAACTTATTTTTATTGCTGCTTTTGGTCATTTTTGCCATTTTTCACCATTTAGTTTCTTTGTCTCGAAAGGATAAGTTTCAATAAATTTGGCTCATTTGTTGATCATGGTTGGGTAACACTGGTGTAGAGTATAAAACACCTACTGGCCAGTTTATCTGGGATTCTGACACAGGTTTAGGAAACACTACACTGTCTGCAATTAGAATATTGCAACAGGTCATATTATGATTTAATCTAATTTGAAATTAATTGCCCAGTCCTAGCAAGGTGGCAGATATACACACCAGGTGGGTCTGTTCACTGAGTTAATCTTTTCAGCAGTGACAGGTTTGATATGAAGACAAAAAGTTAACTTTCAGATCAAACCATTAGTACTCCTAAAAAGAGCTCAAGGTAAGAGAGGTGAAGTCAGGGACACTTTTTAACAGAATAACTCTTTTTTTAATAAAATCACGTCAATATATCAGCAAAACATCGCCCAATGAGATTCTGACAAACCAGCTCAAGACAATAATAACTAAAAGCCATGTGAGAACTGTGACGTAGTCTCACTTTTACATACTTGTCTGTTTATGATCCACAATTTAAAATGAGAATACCAGCACTAAAAATCTATTCAAGTGTCATTTCTCAGTATCTGAGGTTGGGTTGGGCAGCGCTGCCTGTTTCTGACATTAAAAATTAAGTGACAACAGCATTCTGGTAAAAGTCAACATTTCATGTCCGGTACTTTGAATGATTGTAATTTCATCACCAGCTACTTGGAAAGCTTCAACAGAAGAAATTAAATCTAATGACAGAGCACTGTTTGATTTGTGATTAGTACAGCAGCCTGCAAATGTTGCATTAAGTGACATGATAAAGTGATTAATTGTGAGACAGATGATTAAGTTTTAACACGTAGTTTATGTCTACAATCATACATTGATAGTGGCTTTACTTTTTTAAGAATAAAGTCTGAAAAGAAAAGGTTTAAAGGTGAGGGACTGAATATGGACACAGAAAGGAACAGCAGGTCTGTAAATTCAAGCTTTTCAGTTACACGTCAAAGAAGATGTCGAAAAGAGTTGTTCCAAGTACTTCTTTTTTTTAAGATTTGGCAACATGAGCTAGGACAACACAAAGAGGATCTGGAGCAGATGTCAAAAACTCATTCAGCTCTGATCACACTCAGGTGCTGACACATAGAGCTCAAAATCAGGGGTTAAATAACTTTTATTATCGTTACGAACGTTATGAAATTATGATGATGATGATGTGCAGGGGGCACTTTTTAAACGTGGCAGGTCATATTCCTTTTTGCAGGGTGGACATGCTCTCAGACTTCAGAAGTGTCATACTTTGATGCTGTCGTTTGTCTGTGTTGCGTTTACTTGTCTCCTGCCTGTTGTTGTTTTGAACATGCAGCTCTTAGCTGAGACTTTCTGCGCTGTAGTAAATGAAACACAAGTTCTTTTGTGTTGAGTCAAGTCGAGCTGAGATTAACTTTGAGAACAGACTTCAATGCTGTAAGCAGCTGAGACGCACAGTAGTTTCATGAGCAGGGCAACACAAGTCTGGGGTGAACTGAGTCCAAGGGGAATAATAAACAGTCATAACTTACTGGGACTTTTTTTTTCCTTCAATTATCTTTTCAGTGTTGTTCAAAGAAGGACAAAGCAAACACAAAGGTGACTCTGTCCATCCATCCCCTCCTTCACTTCCTCTTTCTTAACTCTGGGGTTATTTTAGGTCATGACACACGGGTGTACAGGCAAAGCAAATACAAACAAGTGAATTTGAATTGCAAAAAAGCAGATTTAAACACAGTTTAACTCAATCTAAATGATACTATTAAAAAAATGGGCCAGTATAAATATTTTCTCTGTGAGTGAAAAACTGATGAAAAAAGATGTTTTTCTACTTTTCCAAACCACTTCCTCTTTTTGGGACCAGTCTCAGTAAACCCTAGAGCTGGTTGTGGGTTAAAATCCTAGAAGATCAGTAGTTTGTCAAATGCCCAGGCCATGTTCAAAGAGGTGATAGGAAGTTTGGTTCTTTTTAGAGAGCCGGTTCGATTGGCACAGTTCTCAAATGGCTCCTTATTTGTGGCCTCATATTTTAGCCTTTAACTTCAAACAAATCCTCAGAAAACAACCAAACACAGAATTCAAATAGAGCAATGTCTTTTAGCTGCAGCCTGGTGCTACTTTGTTTGAGAAGGTCACTCATATTTACGTGTTTTTACGCCACAATGCGCTCTCCTCCTCTCCCTGAGCGGGGACGAGATGCTGTACCTGACTGTGTCCCCTTCTCTGCTATCACATGATGGTTTGATCTTATATTCCTTAACGTGATTGGCTGCATGGCTGCCATACTGTCAATCAAACTAGAGTTCTGTGGTGAGCAGAGCTGAGCAAACAAAAGGAAAACTATTGGGATGGGAGTCTGCTCTCCTGATTCACTACAACGTATCTGCTCTTGGCGTCACATTTTTTGCACATGAGACATCAATAGAGCAAAGTCCCCTAAATCACCTTTCTTCTCTATTCTAGATTAGGGTGATGATAAGACTTCAATCATACCAGTGCCTTTATCAATCCGATTCTATATTGACAATGAGAAATCGGTCATTGGATTTATATCTGTGGACATGAATAAATAAAGATAAAATAAAAACATAAGTCACATGTTGTCAATATATTGGTTTCTTTTACATTATTGACTGAAATGGGCCACCTAGTGTCTTAAAGTTCTGTGGAACCTGGAGCCTGCATGTGACATTTACCTTTTAGTGTTTTGACATTTCCAAGTTTTAAGTATTGTTCATAAAAAGTATATATGTGATATTTTTCTGTGATAAAATTTGAAATTTTGTTTTAGAGCTGAAGTTATATCAATGTATGTTAACCTCTAGCATATCAATGCAATTTTCCATAATATTGTATTGTTTTTGATAGATTAGAAGATATATAACATGTTGAATGTAGTGAATATAAAGCTCTTGTGAGAGGGTAATGAAGACTTCTTTGTGCGTTCAGTTTCACAGCTTCTTAAGTGAAACTTCAAGTGCAAAATCTGTAACCAGAGTTTTCTTTAGACACTGTAATTCAGCTGCTAAGCTAAGCTACCTGGAGCAGATGGTTGACATGAGGCGCGTCTGCTCCAGTGTAATGGAAAGGTAAGTACGACATCATTAAGCAAAATGGATAATAATGTGGATGGATTACTCCATTTGTTATTGATTCTGCAGTCGTTTCTATTCTATCTGCATAAATGCAAAAGTAAAATCAGCATCAGATTTATGTAAATACCAGAACTTAGTCAACAATGTCTATTGATTTCATTAAAGATATTAACGAGTCTAATCAATAACTGATTAGGATTTAAAAACATGTCAAGAATGACATCTTAAGCACATACGATCTTCAGGCTTACTTGACTTTTGCTATTTCCTGGCAAAATTAACGTAAAGTGAATAGAAATGTTCACCAATTGGTTTCCATAAATAGCAGATGTGAGTCAGAGTTTTCCTGTAGAGGAAAGAGGTCATCACAAATACTCATGACCTATTAACAGTGCATGAAAGCAGCATGTGTGTATTTGTGCTTGATAAACATACCTTGGCCAATTTTGACGAAGCCGATGATGATGATGAGTCCGAGCGCCAGGAGCTTGGCAGCTGCGAAGAAGTCCTGCACTCTGGTAGCTGCCTTCACACTGTAGCAGTTCACAAAGGTCAACAAAACTGCAGAGGAGAAAGAGAGAAGAAGAAATAATCAGTGTCGTTGTCAAGGTCCAGCTGCAACTCTGACATCAAAGTTCCAGTGCTGAGAAAAACACACGAGTGACTTTAAATTTTAACACTTCACAGACCTCAGCAAACCTCACAGAAGAAAGGAATCTGGTACTGAATTATGCACACATTTATTTAATGGAAGCTGTCTCTGTTTTTACCATCTTCTTTCCTCCTCCATCTCTATCTCCTCTGCTAATGTGTTCAAGCTAATTGTCTAAAACTGACAACTCCAAAACTGACTTCACACCCCCCTTCATCTCAACATACAACTCATAAAAAGAAAATTTTGTTCAGAAAACACAGAAAGATTGTTCAAGAAATAACAATTTGACTTGTTTTAACTTCTCAGTCTCATCAGTTGCCGGGTGGGGTGGGGGTGGGGGTGGGGGGGTTGTGACCTGAAGTCATAATTATTCACACCATCTGACTCAAAATAGTACATTACATAAAACCTACAATGCATCCTTAACAGTCCTAAACTGACGAGACTTGGTTTTTTAAGTGTCTCTTCTGGTCTTCTGACCAATCAAAGAGTTTTTACAAGATACGTCACATTCAGCCATCCACACCACATCATACAGGCATGAAAGAGGCTGCTGTGTGAAAAGTCATCAGTATTGATAATCTCATTCACACACTGATGCTAAAGCAGTGGACACACCTCTGGGTTAAAGTCTCTGGCTCAAGAGCACTTTGGCATGTTACAAGCCAGACCTAGGATCAAACCCCCCCTATGAACCCCCCTGACTCTCTGATGAAAGATGGCCGACTCTAAACATGTCTAAAGGGTCAAAAATTGTAGTCCCTGGTCCACATTCCTGCTTCATGTATGGCTTCTGTGGCTTTTTGTTTCCCACAGACGCCAGATGATAATCAGGTCAGAACAAAGGATAAAAAAAAGAAAGGTCATTGTAACACACTGCCAGACCAGTAGAGGGCAGTGTGTTACAATGACAAACACCGTTCAGCTACAATGACTTGTTAGATGGTGAAGACAGACTGTAGCACTGTAGTTAGCCTGTTAGCACTGTCCTGTGCAGGTTCAAAGGAGAAAGCTGTCGGAAAATCACTAAACTACTCTGTTGTCTAGGGGGCGTTTACACAAGAAGAGTTTTAGGGTGAAAAGCATTGTTGCGTTTCAGCCTCCAATTTACATGGGAACGGGGTTTCAGCCCACCTTAAACGCAAACTTTAGAAAACACCCTCCAGAGTGGAATTTTTCTGAGACACTGTTTCCAATGATCTTGTGTAAACGCCAAGCTGGCATTTTCACTGAAAACGCTGATGTCATACTCAGATTTGCGCATAAAGCCTCCATTGTGCCAAACGCGAACCGAAAAAAAAACAACGATAGCTAACTACTGTTTTGTTCTTGTGCTGCTGAAACAAACTGACTGCCTTCTACCAAAATGTGCATTTATTGTACTATTTCTGCTGTCAGAGAAAAGTTTTTATTATAAACTCCAGATGATCAGTTATATCGCCATCTACAGTCCTGACATGCATACTACTGCATTTTAAGTCCCATAGCTTTTTTGTAAACGCATATATTTTTCTGTGCTTTTTTCACGTTTTAGGGTGAAATGCTGAAAAGCGTTGTCATGTAAACCAAGAGCAGTGATTCCCAACCAGGGCTACTGATAATCCTTGGGGTACGCAAGGACATTGCAGGGGGTATGTTCAAACTTTTCATAATTCATTTCCTACTTGGAAGAACTGAGATAAGCCCGTCAGTAAAATGGTTCTTACCTGCAGACAGGTAAATATGGATGAATGCTGAAACCTCCAGTTGCTCTGGATTCAGGAAAAAAGGGGGTGTGGCCAAAAATGCAAGAAAAAGGTCAGATTTTTTTTTTTTTAATTTAAATGCCTGTTCAAAGGCAATGGAGCTCCAGTTTTTTTGTGTTAGATTTTTCAAGAGTTACTTATATAACCAAAGTAGCTTCATTATTTGGATACCATGTTTATTATCAAATGCTTGTTAATTTTCAAGGCAACATCATTTTTTTTATCTTATTATTTTATCTCGTCTTAACTTATTAAGTTAAGAAGAAAAAAATGCCAGAGAATTCACTCTGGCACTGAGGAGATAAAATAAAGCCACTTTTGGTACATTCTCCTTCTTTTGAACAAAAGGGTTAGAACCACTGCTCGAAAGCATTAGGAGCTTTAATATTGCCGGGTGTTTCAGCTTGGAAAATTACCTGGTTTATTGGTGACAAAAAAAAAAATACATTTTTTTCAAAGTTTGTAATGTTGACATAAATGTAGCACAGTTTTCCTTATCTTCCTTAAAGTTTTTACTGAGAGCTGAGGTAAAGTTTATGTATCCGTGCATCTGATTGTAGCCTTGTGGTGTCAAACGTGGCCAATGGGCCAAAATCGACCCACTGCAAAGTGTCAAAATAACAGAGGAGAGAATCTCCAGCACAAAAGCGTCTGATTTGCTGGAGCCTTTTTGTTCATAGACTGTCACAGGATAAGTTGTGGTTACTGAATATTCAAATAATATTTCTAAAAATAAATTGCACTGTTACTATGACAGTTATCCTCTTTAACCCCATCCTCTTATTTTTGCTCTGTTAAAAAATGACATACACAAAATGAATAGTTTATCTGTGCATCTATAAGGTATATTCAAAATTCTCTGGTGTCATAATAAAGGGAAAACTTGTGAAACATGTTCAGTACTGGTATTTATGACACTGGCTGAGAATAATAACTCAGGTATTACTCAAACCAACACAAAGTTTGATGGAAGTATGACTTCACATCGTTGATAGCAGAGTTTCTCCTGTTTACTCTGATGTGCTACATAACTACAGTTGAATATGAAAAGTGCCTTTTGTTCTGCCGTGCTCTCCCTTGGGGATCTTGGGGCTTAAGAAGTAAACTTATCTGAAAAATGTTTTAGTGAGACTTACAGACATTTTTGCAATGTCAACGATTGTTAAAGAAACTTCTACTAAAATAAAATAAAAATAAAAATGAGGTTATGTGCAAACTCTCCCCAGGAATAAACTTGATCATAAACAGATTTTATCTATAAGATTATCATATCCAGCAGCTTTGTCGTCTTTAAATGGATTTTTATCTCCTATTGACTGCAGGGGGCGGCAAAAAACTATTTGATGAATCAGAAAAAAGTCAGCAGCGTCTACCAATAATTTTGCTTCAAATGCCCACCCTTACCATTTTTATACATTTTTTATATACATTTTAACTTATGGATTTTACACATTAACATGGCAGGAGTTTGACATCACCTTATTTCTTCACAGCTTGCTCCTTAGACCGTACGGTTAATGTGTGTGAGGTCAGGTGATTGGGATTATTACACAGATGTGGAGAGGAATTCAACATTTTTAAATTGAAAAAAAACTTAATGTATCTATTAAAATTAATTGTCTTTAATTAAAAAAAAAAAAAAAATTAGTCAAAATGTGAAATATATTAAAGTTCAGTTCCAGATGCCTGTGGCTAAATGTTCCTGTGTAGATGCACTGGATCTGTTTGATTTGGATGCACAAGTATAAATAAGGACCTGAGGTTTTGTTGAAGTCATGCTCAGGTTTTTCATATTTCTATTGTGAAGAGATAGTTCATTCACACTTTTTGGACTAAAACAAAGGATGAAGGAGTTGTTGTTGTTGTTAGTTCTACATCATCGTGCTGTGATTTAGAGGTCTGGTCCACCTGAGCTCTAACTGGGCTGTACAGTATGTGGCTCTGTCCTGAACCTGAATAACAAAATCACAAAATAATAAACAAATTCTTTAGAGAGGGGCCTCCAAAATACATCCTCGCGTTTTGGTCCCATCCCTGGTGCACACACACATTACACATTCCAGGGTTGCTGGTTTGGCTCCTCACCATGGATGCTATTAAAAGTGATTAACAAAGGCAGCAGGTTCTTTTCAAAGCTCCTAAATCAGGTCAGGGCCACAACAGAGGGACGAGACGGAGCACAATGAGCCTCTGTGTTTAAGAGCGCCGGACAAAGAGAAGGGGCCCGGGTACAGTGAAAGGTTGGTCATATATTCACTTCTCCCCCGACACACAGAGGAGTTTAAAAGTCTTAACCTGGCACATGAAGACATGAAGCATGTGTGTGTACATGCAAACACAATCCTGCTTCTGTACAGTGAAAGAGGTTACTGCTGCAATAAGTTACACTAAAGGGATTTCTTTGAAGGTGTGAGTGTATTTGATTCACAGCCCCGCAGTAACTCAGACCACCCCACACCCACACACACACCCCCCGAATTACAGAGGCAAGCCTCTCAGCCACGGCTTTGTCATGTGGTCTCAGTCAGGATTTAGCCTCCAATCCACTCAGAGATTAGACAGTAGGGCTACTCTCTGCACAAACCCTTTCATGGTTCAAAGACACATACACACACACACAAGTAAAGCACCTAAAAGGAAAATAAAACACAAGGAGTTCAAGTCTGGTAAAATCTCATCAAATTCTAAAATGTTCATGTTGTGAATAATCAGGGAATGTGGCGAGTCAAATCTAAGACTCTTACTACCTTTATAATTAACTAAATTTAAGACTGGAAACACTTTAAACAGGCGGTGGTTGGGGAATCTTGCTGTATTATAATCCGAATGGACGTCGTCTAGCCAGCTTTTAATAAAGTTGCACCAACCCATGTTCACAAACTGGCAACTCAGCATTCCTATAACAACTTGTTGCTCATAAGAGAGTAGCTTCTCTAAATCTCCTCCAAAAGAACCACATGGGAAAGCGAAAAATAACATTCACCAGTACCGCCTGATCGATCTAAGACCTTTGAGTGAAGAATGTAAGACCAATACTTTGAATGAATTTAAGACATTTGAACAGGGTTGCCAAATCTGACCTATTAAAACCCGCCCTCTTCACTAAAAACCAGCCCAAATCTCAACCATTCTTAGAAAATCATGTCACAACCCAACTTTACTGCTAAAGACTTGGTACTTGGAACAAAACATGACCTGGCATTTTGTGGCTCCCTGATTTTTTTTTTATCATGCATGGATTTCTGTGTGAATACGTAGAATGAGCCCTGAAGTTATACTGCAGGACTGGGCAAATGAAGATTTCACTAAAGATCAATCTCCCATTTCTTTCTGTACACTTTTTGTATTTTTCCCACTTTGAGATGACGCACGCTCTAAACACCAAGTCCAAGCTTGAGAGGACAGGCTTTTAGGCTGACACACCTCAAAGTAACCTGGTTTAACTCTTTGATGTGGTTATAATTGGCAGTGGCCAATTCAACATCAGAGTAAACTATGAATATTACTTATTAATGATATAAAATTAGATTATTCTGTCTATTAAAAGGCATGATGTTAAGAGTTGAACAGTTTACTCAAATGTTTAAATTGTAAATTTATTAATATCAACTATTTTGTTGATATTTTCCCCAGAATATTTTCTATAAACCAGCTAAGCAGCCCAAACTTTAACAACCCATCGCTATTTTTCCCAGCCCAACATGTTCAAAAGCAGGTGGAAACCAGCTAAAACTGGCAACACTGCATTTGAAGGCCTTAATTTCAGATACATGAATTTAAGACTTTTTAAGGATGAGTGGACACCCTAACAATCCTGATTTTATCTGAAGAAAATCAGAAAGAGTCACACACTGTAATTTCATTTTGATTTAACCAATCATGCTCATCTCATCAAACACAATCATTATTCAGAGACGGATGACACAGATGAGATAAAACACTTTTATATCCTTCTACTTGGTCCTGTTCAGAGTCGTGGGTGGTTGGAGCTGATCCCACCTGTCATTGGGTGAGAGAGAGGCTACACCCTGGACTCATCCTCAGGCAATTGCAAAGCTCGACTTGGTCTCGGTTACAGGAATTTCTACAATAATGACTAAAGCATTTTGGAAAATTAATGTTCAAATTGCATATGAATCGTTCAGAGAAATTTTAGTTTATATACTTGAATATGACAAATTATATGATTTATTTTTATTTTTTCCTGAGAAAACTTAGGACTTTTATTTTTCTTGAATCCACTAATATTTGATTTAAAAAGTCAAACAGTTCAATCATTTCTGTGGATGATAAGGATGTTGGAGTATTTTAAGAGTGAACCATATGACGTGTTGAATCAGGCAGTGATGAGAGTGTGAGGGTGTGTGTGTGTGTGTGTGTGGGCATCTTTAAGCATTAGCAGCTGATGTAATAACGCAGAATTTTTGCAGCACTACGTTTGAGGCTGCGCGCCTTTTTACAATCTGACATCACACGTGTTCTTCAGTGTGTGTGAGAGAGGATCAGATCCACTCCATGACTGTGACACACACACACACACTGAGTCACACACTCTTCCTATTGTTTCCTCATCCCCACGCAGGTGTCTCCACTTCATCCCAACATGAAATACACCCCCAAAACAAAAAGAGCAGGAGAAATGTCACCATGATTTTACACTTAAAGAAGTAAATAAAGGAGTGTGGGAGCATCCCCGTGGGCAGCGGGGCTCCGCCGGGTTCAGCGCTCATACTCACGGATGCAGAGACAGGCCACGACCTTGGCTCCGCTCTCCGGCACCGGGCAGACCGGGAAGATCGGTTTGAGGAGGTAGGTGGCGAACACGTACGCCACGATGTACTGCGAGGACGGTCGAATGATCAGCAACTCGATCCAGAGTTTGAGGAAAGCTAACAGCGAGCCGTACACCTCCAGAATGTAGGCATAGTCCCCACCGGATTTAGAGATGGTTGTCCCCAGCTCGGCGTAACACAGAGCCCCCACGGTGGAGAACACTCCGCACACCGCCCACACCACCAGGGACAGCCCCACGGAGCCGGCCTCCTTCACCACGCCGGTGGGTGTCACGAAGATGCCGGATCCTATAATGGTGCCCACGATGATCGCCACGCCGTTCAGGAGGGTTATAGTTCTTTTCAGCACCACCACCTCCCCACCCCCGTCTCCTCCGGCGGCGTTGCTGTGGCTCTTGTCGTCGCTTCCTGGTCCTCCGCCCCGGTCAGAGTCTCCCTTTTCCCCGCCGCCTGACGGAGCGAGCATCCTCTCCGTGACCTGTTTGTCCTCCTCCCCATCCGCGGAGGGGTTTGAGTTCCTCTTTTTTAGCCCTGACATCGTGGAGAAGTTTCCTCTCTCTTCGCCCTTCCTCAGGGGGGGGGACACACACAAAGCTGGCCGTGAGTCACCCTTAGGTCCGCGGGCTGCTCCTCCTGCTCCTGCGGAGTGTGATGCCGGCCGGGATAAACCACGAGGAGTCCTCGTTGTCTGGAGTGTGCGTCAAAGCAGCGTGCTTATTCCTGCTCCAATGTGTGGATGATTCAAGACTCTGGAAATAAGCTGGATGGCCCTCCTCCGTCAAGGCCAGCCCCTGAGCCCTCACGCTATGGCAGCGGCAGCTCCTCATGCCAGAGACTGCTCTGTCTCTTTTTGCCATCTAGCGGTGGATGGTGGACTTACTCCTCCCTGCTCCTCACTCCTCTAAGCTCCGCTCTGAGGACTCTAGTCCTGGTAATACACCCAGGGTCTAAATAACAGTCTGGGGTATGGAGGCTGTCCAGTTTTCCTCCTTAGCCATTTAACCAGCTGGTCTGGTTGATGGTGTTAAATCTCATGGAGAGACTAAAAATAACCTGGTGGTCGTTAATACTTGGCAGGATGGTCATTAGAAGGACTGCTAAGCCTCCTTTAAGTGGTCAAGAGTCTGAGAATTAAAATACAAGCTGACACTCACCCCAGAGAAAGACATAATAAAACACCAATGTATGATTTGTTTTTAAAATCTCTACTAAAAAAACTCAGGTGCTCATTCAGAATCTTCATTTATTTATGTTCTTTTCTTTTCTTTTAATTTTAGTTTATAGTTTTGCTGCACATGTCAGCATGTGTCTTCAATTCTCTTTCAAAGCCCCAATATCAGACCATTTCAATGTAAATATGATTCTATACAATTTAAATTTACAACACACACCATAAAACATTACACATACTTTTGAACTTTTGAACACTTGTGTATTGTTTTTACAAACATGTAGACACATATTCACACACACACACACACACACACACACACACACACACATATACATATATATAGACTCAGACATACTTTATTAATCCAAGGGTTGAAATTTAATAATGCTGTTGCTCTTCAGTCAAACGCAGCAGTTAGAATAAGAGAATTAGGTAATGGAATAGGCGGCAAATAAGCAAAATGTACCTTTAAAACTTAATAGCAATAAAGCAAAGAATACCCAAACAAGGTAACATTAGGATAAAGATCACAAATAGGGTTGAAACAATAGCAAATGATGAAACAATGATTTGCGTAATACATACAACAAGATAAACTGTCAGACAGATACTGCAGATTGAAACAGGTATTGCACAGTTTATTGATGAATTTACCTAAAGATAATAAGTCAAACAAATAAGTCAGTTCAGGTCAAACTGATATGTCAGTAGCAGCTGATCAGTTTTAACCGAGAGACTCTAAAGCTGAGCAGAAAGTCTTGTTAGAATAGTGGAGTGTTGAGTAAAAAGGACAGTGAGGAGAGTCCACATCAAGTGGATTGAAGCTACTGCTCTGGCTGGGCAATTCGCGCAAAGTGTGGTGAAAGATTAATGGAGATTACATCTTTTAACACAACTTTTCTTTGTTCAAGACAGATTTTCACCTATTCAATGCGAGGAGGTAATGTATTTATCAACAGTGATACCATAACAGTGATACCGTAGTTTATTAGCCGGCTATATTCAGTGCTACACACAGCCCAGAGCTCCAAGAAGTGCCCGTAATGTGTAACGTTGGTGAACCCAGGTTGTGTCCTACCAGTGCTCATCTACCAACTCCAACCTCACCAAGCAGAGCAAACGTAACCTGGCTCTTCATTTTATTGATAGACTCTCAGGTTTGAAAAGATCAGTTTAACTGCTGCATTGTGGGTTCGAGTGAACATTAACACAAACAGATTAACCCCTGTTTTATCCCGTGCTCTATCACTCTCCTGTTTAGCTTTCTTCTGCTCTCCTGTTCCTTTCTTCGTCAGATAGACAAATAAATGGCAGAAATCATTTTTAGAAGAGAAAAACACGGATCTCACTTCTCGCTCACGCCTCTCACTGCTTAACTTTTTTAGCTGGCATCTTATCGTCGTAGTGACTTTGACTTGTCGTGAATCAATCTGTTCCTGTCTGACCCAATCGTGAAGCAAGGAATTAGCATTTAAACATAACCTATTTTAGTCATGATAATCTCATTTTGAGTCAGGGATTATTATCAGGCATATATTTATACATCAGACTTTTTTTAAGATAACTGAAAAAGTCCTCACAGTCCCTTTAAGCAATCAAACAAACAAACAAAACCCCCACCCACTAGGTACTCCAGAGCTGATGAGGCCTCATAGACTTTTTGCCCAAGACTTGAAAATGTAGAAGTCAGAGCAGGTATGTCCCCAGCTTTTATCTTACAATGTTTTAACTAAGTCTATAATGAATCCTGTTCCAAATGGTGGGTACATTTATATTTTCTGTCAAGGTCACAAACAAACTGAAGTTTTGCTCGTAAGGTCCCACTAAACTACATCCAGACTGTGCTCGTAAAAAGCTAAAGCTCTGTACATTCAGCAAAAACACAACAACTCGTAAGATAAATGAATTTATCATGATGTGAAAAGTTGAGACTTAAAAAAAAAAACCCGATCAGAAGCTACGAGACTGGATTAGTTGCTAAAAGGGAGCAGAAATATTTGTGTCTGAAAATGTTGTTGGTGTTGTGGTCAAAAAAGTCTGGATATGAAAAACAATCCTGATCAAATCGAAATACTGATCCTGCCGAAAAAATATCCCTTAACATTTTTCCATATTGCCCCTCATGGAGAACACTCTCATTGGTCAGGAGCAGCAAGTGACACCTGAGGGACAGTCGAGCTTGGGTTTCATCAGTCTGTGAAGATGAAATAAGGAAGTTTGAGTTCACTCAGAGACAGATTTTTACAGAAATCACCCCCCCTTCAATAAAAAAACTAAAACTAAAAACAAAACAATTAAAACAGATGATTCATGTGTTAGTTCTACACATTAACAAATATGTCAGTAGAGCTGCTGCTTTTTGGTCATTCTTGCAGATTCAATTGTGGCCCTCTCTGAGAGAGGTTTGGACCCCCCCGGGTCTAGAGCGTTGCCTCCCTCCCTGAAGTCCTGGAGTTTTAAAGTTGAGATAAGAGGCTCATGAATTAGACGTGGTTGTTATTGCATGAGGGGTCACATGGGGTGGAGTCACATTGCAAGAGTGAGGCGAATATTTTGGATGACCTTAAAGAAGCACATTGAGAGCTCAGTCGGCACACACACACATCACACACACACTGCAACTTTCACCAAATAACTCACACTTTAGTCACTTTGAGCTCACTGACTGTAAAAAAAACACACACCTAAACACACATAAATGCATTTCAACCACTATGGGTCAATACTGAGATTGGACTTAAAGCACCGTGTCCTTGAGAGGAAATGTACACAAACAGCCAGGGGGAAGGTTTTAGCTCTATCAGAGGTCCATGGAAGCTCATCTGTGAGAAAAACATGGCCTGAGATGTGTTAATACTTCTCATCTTAAATTACACAACCCACTGACACATACACACTCATGCGCTCTCTCTCTCTTACACACACTCACACACATGCAGAGCAAACTTCCTCTGCACAAACCAGGTCCAGATAAGGTGAACACAGTCAACAAACACAGTTCACAGATTTTGTCTGGTGGTGTCTGTGTTTATCTGCACACAGCTTATAGAACATGGACCGTATCTTTGAGCTGCTTCACAAGAGACAAAAACATAACTTCAAGCTTGTATTTTATTTGTTTTATTATCCATCCAACTACTAGGAAATGTAGAGACACTGTTTTTGTTTGGGATCTCTAAATTCATCCAACTGGCACACTGAACCACCTTCAGGTAGAAAACAGATTTTCTGCGTTATTCCAGATGGTTATCTGACCGCCCGCTGTGAAAGATTGACAGGTTTGTTTTTCCACCTAAAGCACGGAGAGCTGCTGTCACAGGATAATATTTATGAGCAGACTCTTTACACTGTGTCAGGGGTTTTGAAGAGGTCAAGTTGTTGAGTCAGATGTAATCATATCCACCTTGTATCCAGCTTCTCTTCCAGGTAATCTGCTCGTTAGTGGAGCCCTAAAATCTACCAACCCAGCCCTCATCAGAAACAACACTTCACTGGAGACGTGTGAGGATTTGTTGGCTGATGGGTTTAAGAGGCGCTTGGTAAGGTGCTGAGCTTGGACATGAAGTTTGAGGCAGTTTGGATCCTGTATGTCAGAGCTGCAATAATTCTCTGGAAATGATGAGACACAAAACTCTGATATACCACCACAGCCAATGAGCATTTTGTACTCAGGCCAGAGTTACTCTTTGTTGGATTTATGAATTATAAAATTTTGTTTTGTCTGACCACAGAACAGTTCTTCACATTGCATCGTTTCATTTAAAAGTTCTGTTTTAATTTTTATTTTTTTATTAATGCAGTGATCTCCACTACAGAGTCATTTCTTTTTCTATTTCTGCAGTGTTCTCCACCACTGAGTCATGACTGTTTTATTGATGCGGTGACTTCTGCTACAAAGCCCTGTCTGTTATTTATTAATGCAGTGATCTCCAGTATAGAGTCACTTCTTTTCCAATTATTGCAGTGATTTCCACTTCAGAGTCACAACTGTTTTTATTAATGCAGTCATCTTCACTAAAAAGTCACGTCTGTTTTTATTAACGCAGTGATCACCACTATAGAGCCATGTCTGTTTTATTGATACACTGGTTACAACTACAGTCATGTCTGTTTTTATTAATGCAGTGATCCCCACTACAGTGTCATTTCTTTGACTATCACTGCAGTTTTCTCCACAACTGAGTCATGTTTATTTTATAAATACATTGATCTGAACTACAGAGTCAGGCTTGTTTTAACTGATGCAGTAAACTTGACTATAGTCATGTTTGCTTGAGTTGCGTTACAGTGCTGTTTGAGGGTCTCAAAATTAAATCCTTCTTGCATTGTCCTCTCTCCTTTCTCTTGAGAGTTCTCCAGATAGGGACTCTTTTTGTGATTATATGAGCTTTAGATTTAAGGATATTTAAAGTGTTTATTTTACTTTTTTTTTCCAAATTTTCCTCAATTTTTAAGTTGTTTTTCACAGACTGGTGAACCTCTGACCAGCTTTTCCTCTGAGAGACTTGGCCTCTCTAAAATGCTCTCTCTATATCTAATCTATTTAGTCCTAAATGCTTCCCTTATTGTTTGAACTGGTAAAATGTGTTTTTTTTGTTGCAAATATTCACTCATTTTAAATTTGATGCCTGCAACATGTTCTTAAAAGCTGGGACAGGTTCATGTTTTCCCACTGTTACATCACCTTTCCGTCTAACAACATTTGATAAGTGTTTGGGGTCTCTGTTATGGTATTTTGCACTTCATAATATTCCACTCATTTTCAATGGGAGACAGGTCTGTGCTGCAGGCAGGCCAGTCTAGTAGCTGCACTCTCTAACTACAGAGCCACGCTGTTGTAACAGGAGCAGAATGTGTCTTGGTTTCATTGTCTTGCTGAAATAATCAGGGACGTTTCTGTAAAAGACGTGTCTTGGATGGCAGCATGTGTTGCTCCAAAACCTGTTTGTACCTTTCAGCATCAATGCTGCCTTCACAGATGTGAGTTACCCATGATGCAATGGGCATCAACACACCCCCATACCATCACAGGTAGGTCACTATTGTTGTTGTTTTGTGGTTTGCACTTGTCACAGTGGAGGTTTAATGTGCACGTGCAGAGCTGAGTGTGACATCATCGTTCTCACTGAAAAAGCTGGCTTTCCTTTAACACGACAGAGGTGGAAACAGCATTTCAGAAAAATTCCACTCTGGAGGTCATTTTCAAAAGTTTGCGTTTTAGGTCGGCTGAAACTGTGTAAACAGGAGGCTAAAGTACAACAATACTTTTGGGTTTCATCCTGAAACCATTCTTGTGTAGACAACCTCTTAAACTGTTGGACTGTTTGCTCACGCAGTTGTTGACAAAGTGGTGAACCTGGCCCCATTATTGCTTGTGAAGGACTGAGTCTTTTGGAGATGCTCCTTTTATACCCAATCATGACACTCAGCTGTTTCCAATGAATCTGTTCACCAGTAGAATGATCCAAACAGCTGTTTCCTCAGTTTTCTCAGTCTTTTGTTGCCCCTGTCCCAGTTTACAGGAACATGTTGCAGGAATCAAATTCAAAATGAGTGAATATTTGCAAAACAACCAATAAAGTTTCTTAGTTTGAACAAAATATATCTTGTCTTTGTGGTTTATTTAATGGCATGTACAGTCCAGGGCAAAAGTTTGGACTCACCTTCTCATTCAATGCGTTTGGTCATTATTACTTAAAGAAATGAAGGACGCTCAGTTCGGTAAATAGTCATGAAAGTAAAGAAAACGCAAATTAAATGAGAAATTGTGTCCAAACTTATGGCCTGTACTGTACATTAAACAGAATTTAAAGTTATCTTTTTTATTTATAACTTCATTGGAGTTGAGACAGAGTTGAGCCAAATATAACATTGTAACAGTTTTCAATAAGAAACCCCCCCCAGCTCGGTTGAGAAACGTTTTTCTTAATAAAGAATCCCATGAATGGAAGTCTATTGTCTGAAATATCCAGAGCATCAAACAAATGGATCAGAGAGGTTGTAGCACACAGAGACATATAAGACAGAGGGAAGATGAGGGAGAGAGAGGTCTGGTTGGACTTCAGAGAGAAAAGGGGCCTTTCATTGTACGTTTGTGTTTATCTGCCTGCTGAGAACACTAGAAGTTCACAGGTTGTTGATCTTACACTCTCCTCCTTCTGCCCCTCCTCGTTAGAAAACAGACAGAAACGAGTCCTCGAATAAAGACTCACTTTCATGACTTCTTTTTAGGTTTCTTCCTGAAAGACAGAAAACAAAGGTTACTGTTGTGCTGACTAAAAATGGAGAACATCCTTCTCATGACATGCAAGTCCACCTGTGTACTGCTTTAGTGCTCAGCCATAGTGGTTTATAAAACAGTCCCAAAGAGCTGTAACTCTGAAAATGTGACTCTTGTATGAGCTAAAGAGTAAGTTGTAACTAATCTTTAGGGTTGTCTCTCATTGTATGTAGTTTTAGTCATAGACTGTATATAGAATGGACAGCTTGGCTCCGCCTGTCACTGTTCTACGATTTTGAAGCCAAAAAAACATGGTTCTCGAGCCGCCAGAGTCTGCGCAGTAGAGAATTTCTGGTGGAGCAGAGTAAAAAGAGAAATAAAAACATTGATTTCCTCTTCTCCTAGAAGGTTTAGTCTCCTTTTTCAGCGGTGCATTAGAGTCACTTAGAGGAAAAAAAAAACAATTTTCAAAAGTGGTAAATTTGCGAGTTTAAAAGTGGTAAACTTGCTACTTGATGTTATGGTGAAGCACGTTCACTTTACTTGGGTAAAGTTAGAAAGATTTTCACAGATTCGACTTTCCCCGATCAATAGAGAATGTGAAGGTGACGTCACGTAGCGCTGCATTTTGGGTGTCAGCGCCATCTCTATGGGGACGCCAACATAAACAAAAACGGGAAATACAAACAATAAGAGTTAGCGAGGAAAAAAAAAAAGAAGAATATAAACCAGGAGAACCAGGTTTAAAGAGATGGAGAAGCTAAAAGAAAAGAAAGGTGGATGATACAGAGACAAACTGTACACCGAGAAGCTTCAAAGTATTAATAATGTCGATCCTTACCATTTAATGGTGAATGATTGGACTCAAGACCCCGCCTTACTCCCACCACTGTCTTATCTGGACATCGTCAACTATCTTGTTTTTGGGCTGAGTGCGTACATAATGCAAGAATTCAAGAGTTACAAGTCGCTGGAGGCCCATCAGCAGTTCTGCTGCGGATGGGTGCAAGACCTACAAATTCACGTACCAAGAGACTCCGAGAGCACGGTCGTGCTTGCTAAGGTACGCTAAGCTTTTAGACATGCCTTCACATGATGTTTTATTATTTTTTATGCTCTTATGGATATAAATATGAATGTGTTGTCTCTTTTCTGTCAAAGGTCATACACTCCCAGCATCGGAACGAGATCCCCTTGAAGGCTTGGGTCATACTCAGGTCGACCGGTGAAGTGGACTCTGCACATTGTACATGCATGACCGGTATTGGTGACACATGCGCTCATGTTGGTGCCTTGCTTTTCAAAGTGGAAGCTACTGTACGGTGCAGAGAAATGAAGACAGTCACAGACAAACCTGCATACTGGATTCTACCCACAAATGTCAACAAAGTGAATCCTGCTCCTGGCTATGACATTGATTACACTTCGGCTGCTACATCCAGGAAGTCCCTGGACAGACTTCTGGATGGTGAGACTGGGGAGGGAGCACTTTGAGTGTCCATACCCAGTCAGCTGTCTTAAAAAGATGCGTCACACCAAGAAGTCCTGACAGCTCTGATGAAGGCTGAAGTGACAGCCAAAACTGTCAGCAAGGCAACACTTAACATCCAAGTCCAGTTTGTCTAGTAATAAGACAGTTGTTTCCCAAAAAATTGAATGACACTGTAAAGACATTTCATGGTCTTTATTCAACCATCCATGGTAACAAAAATGAATATGTACACAGGCGTTAATAAAATGAAATGAAACCTTAGAATTGGAAGACTTGTATTCTTTCCCTGCTCTAATACATATCAAAAGAGAAATTTCAGAAACATTTTTTAGAAAGCCCAAGCTGCATGACTTTTAGAGATATTTACATAACATATACATTAAGAAACAGTGTATTACAAAAGTGAGTACACCCCTCACATTTCTACAGATATCTAAGTTTATCTTTTCATGGGAAAACACTGACAAAATGGCTCTTTGTTGTCTGTGTGCAGCGTATATAACAGTGCAGATTTATTTTTCCCACACCTTTTTTTTCCCTACTCATTTTTAAACCTTATATTTGAACATCATTAACTTCAAGATGCTTCATGTCAGACACAAAACATCCACAATATCACTTCTACACCGGGTTTTCTACATCCAGGTGAAGTTTGAGCTTTATAGGTAAAACTTTGCTGGAGTTAGAGAGTTTTTAATCTCAGATGAGCACATGTAGCAGATGCATTCTGAACGACGACTGTCCAGCATAACGTCTTCGCGAAACTACAACCTGCTGTATCAGTGCCCAGTGTCTTCATTTTACTGAACTTTGTTCTCTCTGTGAAAAGGTTCGCTAGAAACCATGAAATTATAGCTCCAGGTCATAGACTGTACCGCTCCTGTTGCTCACATCACTATGAAGGATTACGTCTCTCTCACTTTTGGGATACACTGTTTTTTTAGAGAGCACAGCAGACAACAACAGTTTTGTCTAGGAATGTGATTTCCTCTCCTTCACATGCTAAAACCATTTCAATAGGAATTTTTGAAGACAGTACCTTACAACAATAATAATAATAACTTTATTTATAGAGCACCTTTAAAAACAATTGTTCACAAAGTGCATTACAGCAGAGATCCACAGCAAAATCAACAGACAAACAAACAAATAGTGAATCAAATAGCAAACAACATTGAAATGAACAATTCAACAACAACAAAAAAAAAGAAAGTTATCATACAGTCAAACAAAAGCAAAAGAGAAGAGGACCCACTCAGTGCAAGACCCTATGATGAGACCATGAGGACCAGAGGTGAGAAGGAGTAAAAAAGCAAACAGGAACAATAGAGAGGATAAAAACAACAATGAGCGGTGAATAAATAAGGTTCAGCCTAAAATGATAACTGAAGCGCTCAGCTCGTTAAAAATAAATGAATAAATAAATGGAAACATAAATAATTAAAATAAACTCGTAAACAAATGAATAAATATGGAGGCCAATAGATAAATAAATAAGTGAGTTAACTCTGTAAGAGGGCGGTAAAAATACAAAAGAGGCCAATAAATAAAGAGGTGAAGAGATAGTAGCAGTGATAAGAATAGGAATAACAATAAGAAGACGACAACATCACATAAAAGCAAGACGGTAAAAGTGCGTTTTAAGAAGAGATTTAAAAGATGATATTAAGTCTGCTAGCCTTATTCCAGCCTTGTACTTGTTTCTGACAGCACCGATGACCCTTTCCACGTGAATTCAGACTTGCAAGGGATCGTGTCTCTTCAGTGTCCTTTGCATGTAACTGCTGCTGACCTTTGGTGAAAGCTGGCGTCTTCACCTCTGCACACATCAGCCCAACGCTCTCTCAGATGTCAAAACCTCTGTCTGCCAGAACAATGTCACCTGGCAGAAGTTTATCAAGAAAGCCACAGTTCTCTGTGACGTTCTTGTCGCTGGTGCACCCACCCCACCCCTTTGAAATGAATGAAATCACTCCCTGAGGAGTTATACCAGTTAGATATTTTAGTGTGTGGCTGTGTTTGAAATGGGAAAACGTTAGTGCCCTGGCTTTCATGTTTGATGGTCTTTTGATGAAAACCTTGAAACAGTCAATTATAGCTGCCACCTGCTTCCCAAAGGTCTCAACAAATGATGCGGCATACTAAGTTGTAAACTCTCTCTGTCTGGCCAGTGCACAAAGGGAGCCAGGCGTGCATGAAGAACATTGACTGTGTCCTGTATTGCAACACCTACTGTTCCTCTGTGTATATGGAATAAATGGGCGATGTGCTGTAGTGGAAGATCCAACCTAAGATGCATTAAAGTAGAAAGAGCTTTCTCTTTCCCTGGGGCAGAGAAGGCACAACATGGCATAATAACACATTTAATGTTTCATAACTCACAAGTCCAGTATAGTATTTTACTACATTATCATTACATCTCAGAAACTCTGCTGTCATTTCCCTTTTAGCTAGCTTATGCTTCAAAATCCCATTTTCCTCTAGAAGACGGTTGATTTAATCACATTTCCTCTGGCACATTTCACAGTCCTCTTCACAATGGTCATCAGGATCTGCCGCAGCACTAACTTCTTCATGTACTGAGTCGTTCTCATTGACTGTATATAGAATGGACAGCGTGCTTCCGCCTGTCACCGTTCTACGATTTTGAAGCCAAAAAACCCCGTTTCTCTAGCCGCCATTGTGCAGCTAGAGTCTGCGCAGTAGAGAATTTCAGGTGGAGCCGAGTAAAAAAGAGAAATAAAAATATTTATTTCTACTTCTTCAGAAGGTTTAGTCTCCTTTTGGCTCTTTCCCAAAGTTTCTTATATCCCCGGTAAAAACTACTCACGAACGGCAGCTGTCAACTATCGTAAAACAAAACTTATATCGTGGTTTTTAACGTCCAATAATTAATGAGAAACTAACTTCTCATGGGAAAAAAACACCTGAACACCATGCAGCCAAATGACATCATCATACTACCTCACAATAAGGATGAGAGAAACGTTTCTACCAAGTGTCGTAATTTTTTGAAGTTTTCCCGGCTCATATCTGGAATACATGGGGAGGCGGGGCTTATGACCTATACTGCAGCCAGACACCAGGGGGCGGGGCTTATGACATATACTGCAGCCAGACACCAGGGGGCGGGGCTTATGACATATACTGCAGCCAGACACCAGGGGGCGGGGCTTATGACATATACTGCAGCCAGACACCAGGGGGCGGGGCATCTGCTGGAGGCTTCAGTTTGAGCCGAACGTCATTACGTCCACTCATTATACAGTTTATGGTTTTAACCGGG
Source organism: Thalassoma bifasciatum (assembly GCA_008086565.1). Classification (NCBI taxonomy): domain Eukaryota; kingdom Metazoa; phylum Chordata; class Actinopteri; order Labriformes; family Labridae; genus Thalassoma; species Thalassoma bifasciatum. The sequence continues at coordinate 23,747 of RPOG01004676.1, forward strand.
TTTTAAGTTAATTTTTTGGGTATTCAAGAATATTTAGTCTTACAAACACAAAGGAACTACTTTATGTAAAGATTTAAGTTGAGTATTTCGGTGATGTCAGACTTGTTATGAGGACAAGTATTAAATATCTTGATGCCATTTTAAGTTCGGAAAAAAAAAACCCAGACCTTCAGCACACTGACAGATATGTCTTACTAATTCTTTATTTACTGGAACAACGTGTTCCCTGTGCTGCGTCTTCAGGTTCACATTTACAGGTGAGCATCCACAAAAAAAAAAAAAAAACATAGATCAAACACATAGATCGAACATATAAATCAATCAGATCAAAAACAGAAATATTAATTCCTTCTAAAGCCATTTAAAGTTCATTTGGAAAGATGGAAACCTGCCTTTGTTTGTGAACAGATTTCATGCTCTTTCATTCCTGTAGTTTCCCCAAACAGCAACACGTGCAGTGGTTCCTCGTACTTTTTTCACGTCTTATCAAGAACACTGTACATGCTTCAATTCTAGTAAGAGTTGCTAAAAAAAGTCCCGAGTATTGTCCAGTTTGTAGCTTTAATGTCTCCAGTGAGTCTGTTGGTAGCAACAATGGGGGGAAGAGCAGCAGAGACTGGATGGGGTGTCTCTGTTCCTACAGGCCCCTCTGCTCTGCAGCGAAGCACAATAAACAGCCCTGGAGGTCAGCTTCAATCACTCCGTCTTTGATTCACATCAGGTGGAGACCAATCACACCCAAGTCTTTAATAGAGTGTAAACAACCCACCTTCTGGACCCCAGGCCTTAGGGCGGGGACACCAAACATCCCTTCCCTGTAATGGGTCTGAAAACGTGTCAGGATAGGGTGGAGGCAGGAGCCAAGAGTTTGTTTTTTAAAGGTGTTCCTCACAGCCTGAGAAAGAGAGTGAGTTTAGGTGGGTCAGGAGGAGAGAAGGTGTATTCCTTAGAAAGCCCCTTCGTACGCCACGACATGTGGAGGTTGTGGATACGCAGAAAAATAAATCTGGGGAGAAGTAAATCTAACTTATTTGAATCACTGAAATAGACAACAAGAATTCAAGTTAGTGTCTTCACACAAAGTCAAAAACATTTGTTCGAAATACAAGACAGTTTGAACTTTTTTTGGAGCATGAAAAACACTGGGGGACACAGTTTTTCTCGAGTCAGGACTAACAGCTGTTTATGACATATTTTTGGGTGCAGAATCCAAAACTGATCTCAGTTTTTATCTTATCGTGTCAAGTTTTTGAACTAAAGATCCCTGTTTTCTTAAAAAAAAACACTTGGGAACAATTTGTGAAAATGTATATTGAGCAAGATTTTTATGCTGATTAAAACTAAAATAGGCATGCTGATTCCAAAATTGAAGTCAGTTTCTTTTTGTGTGTGTCAATTTGTTTTCTCACTGCTTACCCTCCAGATAAGCCAAATTCCACTGATTGAATTTTACTTATCTGGAGGATAAACATTTGGAATCAGCATTCCTATTTTAATTTTAATCAGCACAAAAATCTAACTCAACTGAATTTTTTTTCCTAATTGTGAGGCTATCTTTGAGTTCATCCACACAACAAGAGATAATCTTATCTGTACTGTTTCGTTTGGTTTTTCTGAAAACTGGAAACAGATTAATTCCCAATGTTCATACCTTGTTACAATGAGTGAGGAGGGCACGCAGTGGACATGAGAGCCTGCTGTACATGGATGAATCACACAGGTAGCACAAGCTGTCTTTGCTGGTCGTCCATACCGGTGTGTACTGACTGTCTACACACTACATAGAGTAGATCTGCTGTCTATCCTGCATGGCATAGATGGGCTACACCCAACAGTGTAACTCCTTATGCCTCATGCAAATGATATAACTAAGCTGATATTACTCCAAACTTCATTGAAAACATCAAAAGATTAATTTTTTATCAGCGTTGTGTTGGCCATGAAGCTTAATGCAGAGGGCTCTCCATTTGATTATCTCAAAATCACTTACCAACATATTTATTGACCCTGAAAGCAACATGTGAATGTTCTATTTGTAAACTATTTTTCTTTTAATTGTGTAACCATTAAGCATAGAAGCCATTCAGATAAGCATTTTTATTCTCAACATAAATATGGAAACAAAAGTGATGGTCATTAGTGCCACTGCCATGCAAACTTGTCATGATATGTTTGAAAATGTCAAAAATAAATAAGTAAATAAAAAAATTAAATAATTAATAAATGCATGATCAACCAAAACTTTCATAGACCTCCTGCAGTAACCCACGGATCCACACGGGGCCACAGAGCACAGAGCCCTTGTTTGGGACCTCTGATTTAGACTATTTTCACCTCAAGCAACATTTTACACCCTTCTAATTTTGGGCCTGCATCCGTTTATACGATAAAAGTCTTAGTGTTTTCATTTACTGCAGTAGATATGGAAAAAATGTTTTCAATCTAATTGACCAGATTAAAATTCTGTTCTTCTTATATAAATGCTATAAATTGTTTTTTAAAATTTGATTATTTAGATTTGATAAAGTTATTCTTATTTTTGTATTTTTTTTTTTCATCTTTTGAACTGTAAAGTGATATCAATCTAACTGTGAATCACATCCACTGGATCAAATGTCACAAAAGAACGTGATGTTTCTGATAGGACAAGTTTTCAAAAACCTACCTTAACTTTTTTAGACCTGTAATTTAACACAGTTATGCTACGTCATGTGGTAAAAGCTTAAGTTTGTGGTTAATATAAAGTCTGTAATATAAATAATTAATTAGTAAGTAATATAATGAAGTCTGGAATTGTGTCTGATTATTGGTTAATTTTTGACTTTCTGATTGAAAAAAAAAAACAGTTGCGCTCATGAGTTTGCATACCTCGACAGAATTTATGATTTCTTGGCCACTTTCCAGAGAATATGAATGATAACACAAAAACTTTTCTGTCACTCATGGTTAATGGTTGGGTGAAGACATTTATTAAAAAAACAACTGTTTACTCTTTTTAAATCATAGTGACAACAGAAACTTCCAAAATGAACCTGATGAAAAGTTTGATCAAAAACGACAGGCTGTTGCTTTCAAGGCTAAAATATCTAGTATTTTAAGTGTTAAAATTTTGCAACTGGGTATGAAATCTGTCTCTGATTATATATTTTTTTACCTTAAGTGTGGCCCAGACATCACTCTGATATTATATTGAAAATATTTCCATTTTGCAGCAAGACATTTTTTGAAAAAAGTAATGAATATGTAAGTAATGCATATTTACATTCTTTTTAAAGGGCACTAAAAACTGAAAAATACATGTCAATTTAAGCAGGAACCTACAGCTGAACCTGGCTTATAACTTCTATCTTATTCTTTGGCAATTTGGTAACTTAAAAAATGTCACTGACCCATTTTTCCTGCCAGGGAAACACAAACATGCAGTTTATTGTCTCTGTTAAAGATGATCAAATAGTGAAAAAGTCATCCACAAAATGTTTTTTTTCTTAAAACATTTCCTTTATTTAATGCTTCTTGATTGAATCACACATAACATCACACACGTCTAAGAGCACAGAGCTGCCTGACTACACAGAGAGGCCATCCAGGTGGAGCTCAGCGTGACGGAGGGGGAGAGGAGCTGATGGAGCCCTGCTGGGCAGGAATTTGGCTGAACATTGGAAAAATAAATAGCTGAAATAAAGACTGCATAGGCAACATACACCTGCTTCAACATCACACTGAGCAAGAGTTGGAGGTATGCAGAGAATGTAAGACAACAAACATCATGAGAAGAGGATTTGAAGCACATTCATGACAGAGAAAGGCAGACTGTGATACATGAGAGGGGAATGAAAAGAGGAGACTTCAGACTCCTCAAAGACACGTGTCATGAATAATCACCAGAAAAGATCAGCTCATATCGTTTTCAGATGAAGTATGAGAGATCACAGAAATGCCACCAAAAACATTTAGATTCAACCAAACATTCATTTTGGAATATTCTGATTTCCAAAGACAAAAACATTAAGGCAGGTGATGTTTGACAGTTCACTTACATCCATATAACAGCTGCTCAAGATGAAGGCAGTTACAGGTTTCCATAGCAACACGATACACTTAACATTGAATGCATCATTGGTGAAGAAAATAAAAGGAAGCAGGTTATGACTGCAGATGGTTTCATCTCTTTTTCATCTTTGGATGATTGACGGTTGTATCAGCGTAACTTTTACACAAACTCCTCATCTGGATTGAAAATGAAGAGGAATTTGCTGGAATCATCCGAGTAAGCAGCGACACTAAGTCCTGGAGCTGCGATGACAATTTGTTCAAAAACACAACAAGAAAAGCCTCTAAACATCCAGACTTTTCTTTAGGAAGACGATGAAGCAGAGGCTCTAACTGTAGCGGATGAACAATATTAATATTTGTATTTGGTCCTGCTGTGTCTGCTATCAACTCTGCCTCCATGGAAGATCTTCACCTGCTTTCAGGAGTCTACTCAAGAATCCTGTGTGCTCTGGATGAAAAAGACAAACTCACAGCACAGTAATGTCGAAATCTTTACATGCACTATCTCTATTTAAAACAATTACATTTGTCCATGGAGGATTTTTTGAATGCTCCCCATTCTTTAAAAAGTGTAACTGAAGGATATGAGTGTTCACATGCTGAAAAACAGCAGATATCTTTGTAACAAATTAAAAACATACAACCTCTTGAGATAATGTACATATGACAAAAGTAATGACATGAGAAAAGTAAAAAGAGAAGATTAAAAAGACTCTTGATGATGTAATGACTAAAGAAGGGTTGTAGGAGTTTGACTTTTCATCTTGGTTTGAGTCTGCACAGCAAAAATTAAAATCTTAGCCAGTGCTTAAGGTCACATTCTTTTTTTAATTAAAAAAAAAAGTTTTGCAGACTTAATATGAGCCACATTCACCAGACCAGTCAAAAGAAATGTCTGATTTCAAGACCTTTAGAGACAACAATCATGTCTGAATTGTACAGACGGTTTTGGGCCAATTTTGGTGGAGGAAAAATTTATGAGCAAATCAAGATTTAAGTTGTGTTGAGCAGTCTCCCCCCACCCAAAAATATTTAGTTACTTAATGCTCTTCTTTAGTAAATCAAAACAATTCCCACAACCAGAGAAAATTTGGTCATTTTCCCAATTGAGGAAATGTTCACATGTTGTACTATGAATGTTTTCTGTGCACCAGGGTCATGGTGCCCAAGTCTGGTATTTAATTCATTTCTATCGGTCAATAACTCACTGATATCTGCTGATGCTTCATTTCAAAGCCAATATCAGCCAATACTGATATGCACCGATATATACTGTGCATCCCTATGAATAATAATCCTTGAGGATTTTAAAGGACCTGTGATTATGACTTTAAGTCATGACTTCAAGAATGAAGTTGAAACACAATTTCCAGATTAAAGTTGTGGAAATCCCCTGCCCTGATGTTTACCTGTAGTACCAAGAGTACAGTTCGTTCTTCAACTGCCACAAGTGCGACTGTAGTGGCTGCTGGAGCCTAAATAACAGTCCCAGGTGTTTCGCCAATTTCTGAGGTGATGGAACTGCAAACTGTATATGTACATTCATGTCTAGATGTCTTTCATGTCATTTCCACTTTAATCTTGATTTGCCCAAAATTATTTTCTAATCACTTTCCATCTCCATCAAAATTGGCGCCAATCTGCTTCCGTAGAATTGCTTGTGCTGAGTAAGAAAAACTGCAAGTGGGTTCAGAAAACAATTTCTTGTGTTTGCATATGAATCTAATTTCAAGATAACTGAAGTGAAGTTTTTTCTCACTCATTTGCAGATTTGTTTTTCACCTGTCAGAAGCGTTCAGGCTTCATTTTTGTCCTTGAATATTCTGAAAATGTTTCTTGATTTGTGAGTTAAATGTGAAAAACAGGACTTATCATTTGCTCTTATCACATTAACACTGAGATCTCATTTTTTACCATGTGGCCCAACTTTTCCGCACTTCACTAAATGAAAAAAAAAAAAAAAAAAACTTGATTGTTTTTGAACTATTTACAGACGCAGCACAGACGTGCTCTTCCACCTGCTGTGCACTGATCAGATTATCAGATCAGAGATGCTCGTGTCACTGATAGATGGTGAATTATGATGTTTTTATGCCTCAGTTTTATGTCCTGTTAAAGTCAAACACTCACAGTGAGATGAGCACTTGAGCTCCACATGTGGCACACACAGCCCTGTCTGCAGACAACAGCAGCCTGGTTTTGGAGCTGTTGGTTAGCGGTTTCTCACTGAAGCAGCTGAGCTGACCAGCATCTGTTGTGGTTTTTACACTTACAAGTAACATACATCTCATACAACCCCACATCAAAAGAACCGAGCCGCCCCCTGTGGAGACGGAAGGAGGAGGAAAGTGGGTCAGATGACTCAGATGAAAACAAAAAGGTTTTGGTTTCTGGATGAAAAGCTTGAGTGGAGGGACTCAGCACGTCTCAGCCTGAGCCTCTGTAGTGTTTTCTGTTTTCCTCCAGCTCTAACGTGAAATGAACCCTTCCCTCTGAGTCTTTCCTCTGGATACCGTAAACAAAGGCACTTCTGGTCTGATATTTATTGTTGTTGCTTCTGAAAGCTACAAAGAGGTTTTGGTACTAAAGCGTCTTTCATCCCCAGGAGAAAAAACTCCTCACAGTAGGATCAAAGTCTCAATTTGCCTTCCTCAGAGCTGTAATCTCACAACACTGTACCATAAATGTAATGATCACACACAGGTTAATGTTTGTTCTGTGCTTTTTAGTTTTACTATTTTTCTTTGCTACTGACTTGAATGAAAAAACTGAACTTAATGCATCAGCCCAACATTAAAAGACGTTACTAAAAACAATAACCAAGCTTATTGACCTACTGTTTTACCTAAAAGCTACAGACGCTGGACTTTGAACTCACTAAAATGTTTCCACTAAACACAGTTCTCATTTAAAAAACAGAGCTCTGATGATTCAGACTCTTCTCTGTGGAGAGTTGGCCCCAGGAGTTGTGAACACAGACATTTTCTCAAAGACAGATCCCTCTTCCTCCTCATTTTCACCCATTAACCCTGATGAATAATAGAACATGACCTTTTTCCCTGTTCGCCCCAGAATCAGAATGAATGTCACAGGTGACAGACTAAATGTTCAGAGTCAGAAAACAGAAGATTTACAGCAGAATTAAAAGTACCGCTGGTACCGTAGTTGTCTGGTCGTTGTGCTTGTTGCTGTGTATGGGGGGGGGTGGATCCAGAGCCTAGTGGCTGTGCTTTTCATCCTCAGTGGACTGCGCCTCCTGTAGGAAGGGAGAGAAGGAGGAGCGGACGGTGCGACCACAGAGAGGCTGCTGCACGCGGAAGTTGTTCACCATACTCTTCTGTATTTCCTCTTCTGCTGAGGTGAAAAGGAGGCTCCGAAAGACGGCCAGCTGAGGGGGGGGTGAGACGACAGCTTTAAAGAAGGCCTGGCTTCATCCTCACAATACGAGACACTGCCCTGCACGCTAAACTAAGGGCAGGAAATACTGGTTTCTAAAGCTTGACTGAAAAACAAGTAATGTGTCTAAAATTCCATCTTCACACTCCTCATCAAAATCTTCAGACCAGTAGAAAAACTGCAAAACCCACATTTTTCACTGTTGGATCTTAAAAATGTTCTAAGTTGAGTTTCAAAAAGAAGAAATGGGAGTGAGACAAAAACAAACAAAGGAGTGAGCAATTTATTACAACCAACAATTTAAAGATAAATATTCTGTTCATCAGCTGATCAAAAGTGTAAGAGCACAGCCTTTAAAGACAAAATCTGCACAAAATGTAGATTGAAGGTGATTTTCTACCAGGTGTTCACTCTGTCATGACCCCCTGATGGTAAAGACTAAAAATCTTTCTCTCTTTGAGAGTGGTCGTAATCAAGACACACTGTAAAATGTAATAGTAAATCTTACTTAAATAAAAAAAGTTACCTTAACTTATTTTAGCTCGCTCTGTTGAGTCTACTCACTTAAACTTAGTAAAGACAAGTTTCTTTCGTTGACTTTACTTGAAAAATTTAGGAAACCGATTGCCTCAAAATTTCCAAGTAAAGTTGACCACAAACTTGAAGTTGTTAAAGCTGAAAAGAAATAAGTTCTGACAACTCATGTCACAGCAGTAACCTATCAAAAGTTGATAACCAAACCCTGTAACTGTGAGTGAGGAGGGTACACAGCTGACATGAGACCCTGCTGTACATGGGTGATTCACACACGAGCTGCCTGTGCTCAGTGGTGTAGACAGACTGTCTGTGCACCAAGGCGACGACCGACCGACCGCCTGTTGATGCTCTGTGGCATTGACTGGCCGAGTACATGTGCATCTTACAGCACAACACCATCACTGCTGAGGTGTGACGCAGTAAGAGACACTTTGAATTTCTTCCGATTTCACCAGGCAGAGATGTTGTCGACCCAAAAAGAGAAGAGAGGCGGGAGCTGCAGACGTAACGTCAGCTGAAGCGATCGTTGTTGATGAATCAGAAATACTTAAAGCCTTTCTGACAGGAAACAATGTTTTGAGCAAAAACGGACAAGTAAAATACCTCCATAGCTGATATATGATCTGCCTCTCTGGGGTGTCAGGTTTCACATCCCCGACGTCACTGTGGCTTGATGTGGATTGGTCTGTGATGAGTACGTCAGGCAGAACAGTCGTCAAATCTGCTGTACCTTCTGTAAGGTCCCGCCTCTGAACACACTAACTAGTGCCCCTTACCCAGATGGACTAGTGAAATATTTCCGTGGTGGACATATGAAACTGTCTGTCTGCTGTGTCAGGTTAAGATCCTGAGGGTTATGGAACAAAAAAGTCAAGCGGTAGACTCAATAATATTTCAACAGCGCTGAGCCTGAGGATCTGATTGGCTGTCTGTGAAGACACAGGACGATCCTCAACCCAACTGAGGGTCGTTACTGGAGCTGACTGCAGCCCAATAACCATCAGATGGTGTCTGAAAGAGAAAAGCTTTAAGAACTAAAACCTCTTCAAAGACCTCGTCTCCTTCCGCTCCGTTTGGACTTTCACAGAGAGCATCATGGTGGAAAGGTGGAAGAAAGTTAGATCCTCTCAGGAGAAAAAATTGAACCTTGATGGTCTTGATGGCGTCCAACGTCACTGTCATGACAAGGAGATCCCACTGAGATATTTTCTATTATTCTTATATTATTATCGTTTAATTACCCAGCCCTAAGTGCAGCTCCTCATTACTGAGGGCTTTTTTCAAACTTTGATTTCTATTTTTAAGGTTTTTCAGGTTTGATTTTAGTTGTGCTCCTAAACTTGTGATCAGCTGATGAACAGACTTTTTATCTTTAATTGCTGTTTGCAATAAATTACTTACTTTATTTCTTTTTTTTTGTCTCACTCCCATTTCTTCTTTTTTTTGTCTTACTCCCATTTCTTCTTTTTGCATTTTAAAATTCTTCTTAAAACATTTTTAAGATCCAACAGGGCAAAATGTAAATTGGTGCAACTTTTCAGCTGGTCTTCAGATCTTGGTCAGGAGCGTCTGAACAGGAACACTGAAGGAGAGGTTACACTAGGGCACCAGGAGCCCCCCAGTGGTTATTGCAGAGGGAGGTTAAGCTATGCAGCTTTTTGTCATATTAGAGGTCATCAGCAGGTCAACTGATATGACTCCACACTAAGCTCACTCAGGATTCTCAACTAAAACATTGCTAAATAAATGAGTAAATGGGCAGGAACACAAACACACCTGGTCGTGGCTGACTTCTATGTGCTGCTTCATAACGATCCAGGTGACAGACTCTGTCAGGGGAGGGGTGGTCAGGGAGCCGTGGTACGTCCAGTAGTCATCAATGTTGGTGGGCAGCAGACAGGCAGGGTCGAATCTGGTGAACTCCACTACACTGTCCTACACACACACACACACACACATTGTTACAATTAAAAAAAAAAGGAGCTGAAGACTTCTGTAACCATTTGAGCCTTTATCACCAGTCATGAAAGAGAAGTAACCTCTCTGCCTCTGCAAAACTACACATAGACCCGTTCAGAGTTTGTGAACAGTTATGACTGTGTGCATGTTTTGTCAATGCCAGTCGAGCACAATGGTTGGTCAAGTGATGTGAGGGGGGTTAACCACCAAATGATAAAGTTCTCATCTTCAAATCACCAATTTGACTGATGGTAGATGACTCCCAGGTTAGTGAGAAATCAGTGAGTGGGTTGAAGACATCAAAAAGTGGAATGATATTCAGTGAACATTGAAGGTTTAACATTTATGTTGAGACTTGACAGCAACAAATTTGTTCGATGCCTGATGAGGACGGATTGAGTTCAGTAATCCATATTGATGAGACACAGTGTAAGGAGTATTATTCTTATACAATTGCAAATCTACGGGTTCTGTGCTGCACAGTTCTTTCTTTCTTTCTTTGTACTTTTTGTTTGTACTGTTGTTAGTATTCAAATTGTAGTGTTAGGGGAAACAGATCAGATCCTGATTCTTCGTGCTAAATAGCGCCCTATGACTTCCACAATGACTGAATCATGGACTAAATCAAGGAAATGACCAATAAAAACAGAATCTACTGTTAAACGCAGAGTACCCCGGAGTGTGACCATGCAGAAATAAATCTCTGCCTGAAACATTCACGTTCTATCATTAAACAAAGTAAAAAGCTTAATGATATACTTTCCATTTCACATGACGGGATCATTTCTGCTTTATGGCAGCAATCAAACTCTCTCCTCTGTATCTCCTGCAGCGGTGTTTCGCTTCAAGGTGCTCATGTACACGCACACACACGCACATGCGCACACACACAGACGAGCTCACTCCGCAGACAGAGAACAAAAAGAACCACCAACACAGAAACACAGAAACAAATCTTTGCTTTTTCAAGCATTTCCAGCACTATCTGTATGAAGAAACCATCACTGTTAGAAGTTTTACTTCCACCTTCGCAGCCACTGAAACCCAGACAGCTGAAACCACTGACGTACTGACGTTTTACGATGACGCAATGACGTGACTCCAACTAATGTTAACGGCTATTTTATTCACTGACAAAAAGCACACACCGTAAAGTGATAAAAAAGGTGTAAATGGTAAAAAAACAGAATTCTCAAAAATTAAAACGGGAAAAACAGAATATGGAAAAAAATACAACGGATTTCCCAGCTAAACCTTGTTAGCTGGTGTAATGTCATTAAAGAGACTTTAGGCCCTTTTTCAGTAAATGGATCTTTGTTAAAGTCAGACTAGACCACAGATGCTGAGAAATATCACCGATAAATAATGCATTTTTGTGCTTATAATCTCATTTTAAATGATGGATCATGATCAGGAAAACATCAAAGTTGGAGTATTCTAAAATCACTCAGAAAGTACTTGTAGGGCCTTGAAGTTAAGCAATTATGAACTGAGATAGAAATAATTCAATTGAAGTCTCCTTGTCTTTTGCAGACCATCACAGATCCATCCCTCAGTTTGTAAAAGAATACATGGGGTTAGAGCAGGACGGTATGACCAAAAATTGATATGACGGTATGATTCAAAATTATATCAGTATCACAGTATTTGACTTTTTTTTTCATGCATGACTGGGTCTTAAACTCAGTTTCTTATCATGTTGCTTGTTTGGTGCAACCTCACAACAGTCCCCCTCTCAAATAATTATCTGCGGCACGATGTTCTGCCACTCTGTGTTCTGGACGCTTCGTACACATGCACTGGTATTGGGGTATATAAGAAATTTATATCATGAAGAAAAAAAAACACTGGTATTCGATATGAGCCGGTACATCTCCCAGCCCTACATGTGGTGCAGTATGCGCCTGATGAGGTGACTTACCTTGTGTCTGATAGCTGGGAGAGCATCAACCAGTTTCTGGAGCCCTTCGTGCCTTTTACCAATCTGCAAATGCAAACCATCAAATCTGGATTAGAATCATAGTTTTACAGTTTCTTGTACATGTTGAAAATGAATAATATAACATATTAGAGGTTTAATGTTTCAAAAAGTCTCTGCCTAGTTTTGATTTTGGTTCTGGAGTATGAGCTTGGTACACTCTTTGAAACAGTGGCAAACACAGAAGCAATGATATTTGTTCCAAATCACTTTGTTGAAATAACTAATCATCAAAGTAAGTATGTTATCATCTGCTCCTCTGCTGTGAGCATGTCAGACTGCACAGGCTCAGATCTTTCTACTCTGGACAACAGCTACACTGTTGACACCGAAAAGATCAGGACTATATGAGTGAATGACTAAATCAAGGCTTTTATCTGGAGCCCAGCAAGAGGATACTCAGGTTTTTTAGGAGGTTTTGTAAATAATGCCTGTTTGAAAACATGACTTTTAATTTATTTGAAAGTATTTACAAAAGGTGAGCGAATGTGTGCTCATGTGTTTGTGAGGTACCTTCAGAAAAACGCCGATCACAGCCAGACCATTCTCCTCCATCACTGCCTCCTCAAACAAACTGTACTTGTTGGAGTTCCAGTGGACCAAATGGAGCTGAAAGCAGAGGACAGAACACACACGATGTGTGTTAATCTGTGTGGATCTGTGGTTACTGTGTGTAAACATCATGTTCAACATCAGGCCCAGGGGCCAATTGTAAGGCTCAAAATTGCATCTCACAATGTATATATCATATCTAAGATAAGTCTACATTTACATTTTACATCAAGGTCACAAACATAACCCAAATCTATCTGGTAAGGTCTCACTCAACTATATCAGGCTGCTTGTATAAAGCTTAAGCTCTGTACAATCATGTTTGACCACCAAAAGCGACTGATTTTTGCAGAAATCACTAAAAGACAGTTATCAAATAGAGCATTCATATGTTCTTTTCATAGTTAGTAAAAATATCAGTCATTCTCACAAAATCAATTTCAGCCCTCCTTGAAAACAGGTTGGTTCAGTTCTGGTGAGTCTGCAACATAATCAAACTCAGTAACACCATGCTCATTTCACCAGCTGTTAGTAGTTTTGGTGCTGTGGGCAGGAGCCAAGTCCTGCTGGAAAATGAAACCAGTCTCTGGATAAACTTCATCAGCTGATGAAGCATGAAGTGCCTCAAAGTTTCCCAGAAAAATCTGTGTTGACTCTAGACTTCAGAAAACACAGTGGACCAACAGCAGTAGATCACCTGACCCCCACTTCCTAAGTTGCATCGAATCACGACAAAGGTCTTGTTAGATTACATTTCCTCTGGAACAGGTCTACACCTCATTCTTTTATTTAAACGTAGTATCCTTATGTTACCGAACCTATTTGTGTCGTTTCTGTCCCAGCATGGTCACACATTTACGCTTTGGCTCTCAGCATTGCGCATGGCAGAGTTCCGCCCTGATGCACACGTATTCAAAACAGATGTGTACCATGGCTACAACAGTTTCAGGAGAAATTGGATTAAATTCTTAGAATGATCATATAGCAGAGTTTACAGACATATTAGCATCTATCTGTATGTTTAGTTTGTTGCAATGTTGCACATGCACATTGTAAATATCTCATGAGTCACAGAAAAAAAAAAGTTTTTCATTGCCGAGTCCAGGTTTGAATCTGTACATAAAGTCAGCAAAAGCAGGAGTTCAATCTGTCACACTGGGAGGTTTAAAGTTACTCTAAACTTCATCCTGATCAGTTTGTGTGACTGGAAAAATGATCATTTCTGTGCTTGAGCTGTGAATTCACTGATCCACATGATGCAGCAGCTCATGGTTCATCCTCCTCCTCCCAAACCTACAGGAGTCACTTTCTGCTCTCTCTGGGACAGAAGTTCACAGAACTTTCTTTTTGAAAAACTGTTGATTCTTCAAGAATCGGAGTTTCAACAAAGGAGCCAAAGGAGTTTTCTTTCAGGTTTTGCTGAACTAACCTGAGAAGCTGTTAACCTTCATAACACACTGTTACTATGTGTCTCTGTGCAGACTTTCAGACTGGGGTGGAACAGTAAGGGCAGTGACATACAGTTGTGCTTAAAAGTTTACACACCCTCCAGCAGAATTTCTGATTTTTTGGCCTTTTCTCAGAAAATATGAATTCTAACACAAAAACCTTTCTGTCACTCATGGTTAGTGGTTGGGTGAAGACATTTATTAACAAACAACTGTGTTTACTCTTTTTAAATCGTAATGACAACAGAAACTTCAAATTACCCTGTTCATTTTTTTTTTTATACACACACACTGATTATAAACAAATAGATCACAGGTGAGGATGGTTACCTTTAGGAGACATTCAAACACATGTGTGTTCACTTTTGTGCATTTATCAGGACAAAACCACCAGAGTTGTGTAAACTTCTTAACAGGGTCATTTTTGAAGTTTCTGTTGTCATTATGACTTAAAAAGAGTATTTTTTTTCAATAAATGTCTTCACCCAACCACTAACCATGAGTGATAGAAATGATTTTGTGTTATCATTCACATTTTCTGAGATCAGGCCAAAAAAATCTGAAATTCTGCTGGAGGATGGAAACTTTTGGGCACATCTGTTGGTATGGGTGACCAGGGTGTTCACACCTACACAGTATGACTATTTATCTTCTATGAATATTTCAAAAATGAGACCTTTAAACTACCACAACAGGGTTATTCTTATTGTTAAAGCTGATGACAGTAACACATTCTTTCTTAGCGGAAATACTGGAAATGCACCTGTATATTAAAGAGGGACAGATTTCTCATACAAGGATGTAAGTTTTTACTCAATACTTTCCATGAAGGGTTTGGTAGAGGATGACTGCAAACATGTTAAACAGGTAAAGCCTGTTGCAACAAGAGTCAGGAGGACAATAATACAAACTGTTTTTATGAGCCTTGAAAACAATGGCAGTTTAAATTTCACCCACAGAGAGAGAAAAAAAACTCTAAGCACCTGCAGGTTAACTCAGTGTCTTTCAGAAAGATAAAGATACAGCCTAACAATGCTGTTATTATAGAGAGCAGACGGTCTGTTTCTCTGATAACAACATGGTTGAGCTGTTTATGAATACAAAGGTCAGTTTTCTTCTTTCGAAAATAGGCCACAAACATTAAAGCTGGAAAATCAAGAGACTGATTCCTGAAGGATGAGCAGGGATAGGAATTGATATGATTTTATTGATATAAATGCCTCTATCAGTTCCATTTATCAATCCAATTCTTTATTGATTCCCTTATCAACTCCTACTGTGAATTTTCTGTAAACTAAAAGTAGTTAAACAGGTTTTCTGTCAGCAGTTTACTGAGTTTATGAGCAAATAAATGAGAAGTTGGTCAATGAATCTGGATGTCTCTAGGCATAATTTAAATAAAATTGTGGAAATGGTCCTGTATCTTAGACCACTGGATGTAAATAAAGAAAAATCGCACATCACGTGTCATTGATTATATTATTTTGTTATGTTGTATTGACTGACGCAGGGCACCTAGCAATGCTTTGAGTTGTTTGGAACATTGAGCTTGCCGTAGTTGTGCTGAAAAATGTACCTGTTAGTATTTTCACATTTAGAGGTTTCAGTGTTGTTTACAAAAAGATAGTGTGATAAATTTCTGTGATGAAAGATGAAATTCTGTTTTAAAACCAAATTTATATCCACATATACTAGCTACTAGCATATCAATGCACTTCCCTGTTTACCTAAAATCAAGCTTGCTTGTGTTTTCTTTATGGTTTATTTCTTTGTGTATTTACTTTTACAGCCTCTTCAGTAAAACTTCAAGTGGAAAAAACTGTCATTTATCTGCTAAGCTAAGCTAGCAGGGGCAGAAAAGTAAAAAAAAAACCATCTGGTCGCTCTGGCATAATGTAAACAATGGTTCAAAGAACTGTTAAGCGCAAAAACTTATGATATCAATGGATCGAACCATTTCTTATTGATTCTTAGAAGGAACTGATATTTGATTTCCATCCCGAAGAATGAGACAAGAAACAAGACGGCAGCTGGTTACATTTGCGATCTTTCAGATGGAGAAACCCAATAACTGTGATGTTTTGTAGCCAAAGATTTACATTTCAACATCACAGCCATGACAAGTCTTTGTCCAACATGAAAACATAAGAGAAATGAATGTAGCAGCTCATAGACTTAACAACCAGACCCAATAACAGGTGATCACAAAAGTTTACCTCTGCAGGGAACAGCCTCCTGTCCAGGGTGTGCTCTGATCCCCAGGCGTTGCACTCACCCCAGTGGAAGTGGAACTGGCACAGCCTGAACTGGTCTTGAAGGGGGCCCCCTTTTAGAGCTGCAGCAGGGGGGGGGGGGAGGAAATATTCTTTAACTGTGTCTGAAATAGTTCAAACTCTCACAGAGGAGTTAAAACTTTTTTCCTCACAAGAGCTGAGGCCAAAACATCCAGTAAAAACTGAATTATTTGTCGCAATTATGTTGTTCAAGAACCAAAATACAGTTGGGGTCAAAACAATGAAATATCCTTATAAAGTGAGAAAGATTGTTTCGAAGCTGTAACTCTTTTTTAAGAAGCAAAACTTGATATTCAGTATCACAGAAAAAAAACAAGGAAAGCATTGAACTTTTACAGTTTAATTTAGTGTTTCATTTGTAAATCAAGGTCCCTGAGTCTGGAGAATAAGATTAAAACATGTTTAAATCATTGGCTGACATATGGGCAGAGTCTCTGAGACCTCACCCAGAGTTTTGAGGCTGATCACCAGAACTCACCATGTTTGAAGTCCAGGCAGACTTTCACTGACAGCTACAAAGTGAAGTGCCTTGTAAAAGTATTAAAACCTCTTGAACTTTTCCACCTTCTGTCATGTTACAACCACAAAAATAAACTTTGTTGGGGCTTTTTCGTGGTAGACATACAGAGCAGCTCATAAAGAAGTGGAAAGAAATAAAAGAAAAAGGGTTCATTCAGTAATCAAAACAGATTAAATTAATCTTTTTATTCCCAATTCAGTGATTAGTTGTAAAACTGATTGTCACAGTATTTGATGACTAAAATAATTATCCATTGCAGCCCAAGTACTGACCCAGGGGGCAAAATATATGTAAACAAAACACTTTTCATTGGGAAAAAAACTTCAACACCAGGTTTTCTGTAAGTTTAAGGGGTATGAACGCTTTAACAAGGCCCCGTTTCTGCCTGTCAGTGAAGTCCACCATCCCCCCCCATTATAAAGAACACAACTTAAGTATCTTCAAAAGTATCTGTATTTAGTTGCATGTAATGTCTTCTGCTCAATTAGGATAAAAATAAGAGTAATTAAAGAGGCGCTGGCATCAATGAGGCTGAGGTGACAGGCTGATCAAAGTCACAGTGTAGGTCTCTATTAAAATCAACGACTTTTTTTTTCTTTAATTTAACGGTTTTAACGTCTTAGTGAAGTTTCATACAAACTGAAGTTACAGCAATAAAGAAGCTTCTTACTGCTATGACATTGAAAAATATGATCCTTGTTTTTGCTTTGTTTTGGACAACTTGGTCTTTGACATTGGGATTAAATCACAATGTATTGGATTAACATTAAATTTATATTGAAAGGTAATTAATCAATTTAAAGTTTAGTCTAATATGATATGATAAAGAGCAATT
>RPOG01004677.1:0-27500 GCA_008086565.1 Thalassoma bifasciatum
CCAAAATTACAATGCTCAAAATGACGTA
Source organism: Thalassoma bifasciatum (assembly GCA_008086565.1). NCBI lineage: Eukaryota > Metazoa > Chordata > Actinopteri > Labriformes > Labridae > Thalassoma > Thalassoma bifasciatum. The sequence goes on from RPOG01004677.1 coordinate 29, forward strand.
TCAGCTGGAATATCCACGTTTCTGAAGTTTGTGGTAGTCACAGTGTGGGACATTATGAGTGCTGGTGTGGAAGTATCCTACAGTTTTTTGGGGAAAAATTAAAGTGTACAAGCAGAAACAGTGAAAAGAGTGAAAGGAACATTTTTCAAAATGTTATCATTTTTGATTACCTACCTACAGATCCTTTGACAATTCTTTTGCTTTGCCCAGTACTCTGAATCCAGAAACTTCAGTGCAGCACTGGATGAAAGATGCAAGGATCTGTCAGGTGCTCAGAAACTCACTGACATTTTATACACACATTAATTACAAGCAAATAGATCACAGGTGAGGATGGTTGCCTTTAGTAGCCATTCAAAGCCATTTGTGTCAACTCGTGGGCATGTTATCAGGTCAAGATCACCAGGGTATTTAAACTTTTGATCAGGGTCATTTTGGAAGTTTCTGTTGTCATTATAATTTGAAAAGAGTAAACATGGTTGTTTGTTTGTAAATGACTTCATCCAACCTCTAACCATGAGTGAATGAAAAGTTTTTGTGATATCATTCGTATTCTCTGAAAAATGGCCAAGAAATCATAAATTCTGCTGAGGTATGGAAACTTATGAGCACAACTGTGGGGGCATGGATGACTTGACTGATAGGTGGGCACTGTTGATTGTATAGAAAGGACAGGACAAGGATCTGTCCTTACTGTTGTATTGTTAAGAAGCCAAAAGAGCCTCATCAGTAGTGTCACCATTGCGCAGCAAGAGTCATCGCATTAGAGAATCTGAGTGGAGCTGGATGACAAAAACATACATACAGTCATGCCCAAAAGTTTACACCCTCCAGCAAACTTTCTGATTTCATGGCCTTTTCTCAGAAAATATGAATGATAAAACAAAATCATTTCTGTCACCCATGGTTAGTGGTTGGGTGAAGACATTTATTGAAAAAAAATAGTTTACTCTTTTTAAATCATAATGACAACAGAAACTTCAAAAATGACCCTGTTGAGAAGTTTACACACTCTGGTGGTTTTGGCCTGATAAATGCACAAAAGTTAACACAAATGGGTTTGAATGTCTACTAAAGGTAACCACCCTCACCTGTGATCTATTTGCTTGTAATCAGTGTGTATGTATATAAAAAATGAACAGGGTCATTTTTTAAGTTTCTGTTATTATTATAATTTAAAAAGAACAAACACAGTTGTTTGTTAATAAATGTCTTTGCCCAACCTTTAACCGTGAGTGATAGAAAGGTGTTTGTGTTACCATTCATACTTTCTGAGAAAAGGTGAAAAAATCAGAAATTCTGGTGGAGAGGATGTCAACTTTTAGCCATGACTGTATATATATATTTATCCTTTTGGAAGTCTTATCTCTTCTTTGGCTCTCTTCTGAATATCTTAATATTCCTGGAAACCTACGCAAGACTGGCAGTGGTCAAACATTGTGAGATGTAATAGAAAGGAACTTTTCAGAAAAAACAGTTTTAAACATAATGCAGCCAAATAATATCTTTATTTCACTGCAGCAAACAGATGTGAGAAACATTTAAACCAGGTGTATGTATGTATATATATATATATATATATATATATATATATGTATACACACACACACACACACACATATTTTGAGTTTAACCACCTTCTGTGTGGAATGCGTGAGAGGTCAGTTTTTGTCCATAATGCAGCTCGTCACTAGGGGGAGCAGTTCTGTAGCGCACTTTAAATTGAGCAAATGATGTCCATTTTTTTTATAGTCAGTGGGGGGCACCCTGTTGCTGTCTGCAAAGAGGCCAAAGACCCGCCTCTTTACCTCAACTTAAAGGCAGGGTTGGCAGTCTTGGAAAACAAGCATGAATTTGAATGTAGCATCTCCCGAGTACTCCCTCTAGCTCCTCCTCTCTCCCCCCTCCCCTCCTCCAAAACGATGTCGCTGCTCGTGCACGAGCCAACATATGATCATAATCATGATTGATTCAGAAAAACAGACTCAAAACTGGTCATCAGTCCGTCATTTTTATTTTGTAAAACAAGTCATGTCCCACTCAGGGGTAAGAAACATCAAAACGTAATCATGATAAGGTTAAAAACATACAAACATGGCTACTTTCACAGAGCATTATCCTCATGTACCGGTGACTGATGACAGATGGTTTGACTGGCGTTGAAGTGGACGATCCTTCACGTAACTGAAACAACACAGAGATACCAGATATTACACAGCTGCAAAACCTCCGGTTCAAAGCCTGTCTGTCTGTACGAATCAAACTAATGCCCTGACACATACTGAGAAATATAATCAAATATGTTAAACTGGGTTTCAGAAAAGTAGCAAATGTTAAGGCTTTTACCGACAGAGAAGCTAACATTAGCATTAGCGGCTAATGTGGCTAAATGAATGTAAACATGACTTCCTATTTCACACCAAAACAGAAAAATTCAAATAAAAAAACATGACTCCTCACATGACTAAAACGACAGATAGATAAACTAAACCCCCACACTTGGACTGTTGGCTAAAGCTGGTGTGTCTGCAGTAAATGATAGATCTCAGACACATCACGGACACAGAAGCTAACGTTAGCATCAGGCTGAAATCACTACAGAATGATAAACATGGCTAAATATTTCATCAAGATTAAATTTTTCCCTCTAAAAAATCCAGAACTTACCTTTCAAACAGAAAATGAGCGACCGTGGCATCCTTTTAAAGCTTTGACTTCTTTGAGTTGTCTCCATGCTGAAAAGCTGTCCCGGAGTGAACTCTTGTCTTCGCCCTGGCTTTGTCCGAAATTTTTCTCAATTCAATCCTCTCTGCCTCTGACCTTCTTTTTCTGCCCCGTTTGGCAGGAGGAGTGGTAACCAACAAACAAGGTATGGGAAGTTTTTCTGCCATTCCGCTGCGTTCTCCAGAACATCCGTGCTCGGTTATGCGCACTGAATCAGAGACGCTGGTGCACGCTGGTGCACGCTGGCGTTACAGGATACTCCTGCTGCAGAAAGCGGCTGTTTTTTGTTCCCTTTTAAGAACACATATGGTCTTTATTGCCATCGGGACATATAGATCATTTTAACCAGTATTTTAAAAAGTGTACTTAGATCAGATTATCAACTATACCTTAAACTCAACTTAAGCTGAGTTTGAATTTTCCAATGTGGCCCATGTTGGGGACAGACTTCCAAACTCTGTATCAGAAACAAAATAGAGACGTCACAGGGACTACATCCATGTAGCACACAGTCTATGCCTCCATGAAGGCCCTTACTCAGTTGTGTGCCCCTCCACCTCTTTCTGACTTTTGGCTCCGTACATAGTTTTCTTAATTTATTCAATGGTCTGCTTTATAATTTCTGCCAAATTACAAACTTCCTTTTAAAAAAGTCTCACCTGCCATCTTGGATCAGGTGACTGCATGTTTTAAAACTATGACTGCGCTGATCTCAATTTTAAAACCAGTACCCAGGCTTTGGTATAAGCCAATAATGGTCCAATCTGATACCAGTATTAATTTAATGTTCTCTGTTTCTTAACATGACAACTTGGCTTTTCTAACTTTGAAACAAGGTTGAAGTATGGATGTATATAAACTTGCTGTATTGTTATTTTATTGGATTATAAATGTGTGGTGAGTGAATTTATAATCCTAAGAAGAATTACAGTCAAACTGTAAATAAAGGAGAAATGTAAAAGTCACAGCTGTGAACTGTTTTTTTTTCATGTTATTGAAGAGAAAGGAGTGAAACAAAAAGCAGATGATGGAGAGACAGAGAGAGTGGCAGCTGAATGACAGGCCTACACTGTAAGCATTTCTGTGACAGAGCTGGAGCTGAGAGTGGGGCGATTGTCTAAAGCCCAGTGAACAAAAGCAGCATGAATAGATGGGGTGGTTGATTCCCTGGCTTGATTGACAAAACGCTGCCAATTGTGTCAGCGTGTCAGTGAGTGCTTCCCACCCGCGTCATTGCAAAGGCAGAAGAGGCTGTTGTCATGGAAAAACAAGCTCTGATCTTTATTGGTGTCACACCAGCCACTGGAATCAGGTCAGAACTTCCCCCTTTGTCAGGAGCAATAAAACAGTTTCGATGGGAACTGAATTTTAGTCCACATGGATGTGTGAACCAGGACAGATTCAGTCTGTAGTCTGCAATTGCTCATTTTCTGATCACTCCTTTGGGGGTTCATCTCTTGCCTAAGTATGTCCTGCTTTTCAGAACTGAACATTATCACCTGTTTGTCTCCAGATCACAACTAGTGTATCTTAATTCATTGACAGTGAAACTGCAAGCTTTTCATTCCTTTGTTTGTTTGTCAGTGTGTTTTCTGTGAGGTTTGTTGAAGTGGGGACGGGTTCATAATAATGAACTCATCCCCACTTTAATAAAAGGATTATTTCACTGCCTCACAAAGCCACAGTAGTACTTATCTTAACGATGTCCTGATCCTGATCACTAGTAATGGATCGGGATGATTTTGATATTTTTAAATATATCGGTGATTGAGATTTTAGCCTGGATTCACAACAGATCATCACGTTAGCTGTTTCTGAGCAAAAATTTCTGCCTAGCGTTAAAGCCTCAGTATAGCCACGCACACTGAGCTTACCCAGCCTGGTAACGTTAATGATAAATGATAAAATAAGTTTCACTGATGTGGAACAGCAGCTGCACTGAGCTTTATTACACAACTCATGAGCACAGCTGGACACTGAACAGCAATAACATCTGCCTTACAGCACCCTATGGTAACTCTCGCATGTCCAAGCTCGCACCATTAACCCCTTAGTTCCCACCCAATCCTGGGCTATTTACCATGCTTTGTTTTTAAAGCTTATAACTGTTGAACCATAAGGTCAAAATTCATCAGTGACACCTCATTTGAAAGATTAAAGTCTCTAGTTTCAGAAAAGGTTGTGTTTTTATATGTGGCTAAAGTCCACATCAGGATAAATGCAGCTGAAACACCTTTTTTTTTCTTCTCCCCTTTTTTTTTTTGAACCAATTTTTGAACATCATTAACTTCAAGATGCTTCATGTTAGACATAAGACAGCGTGAAAACCCAGGCATTTATTTGATTCATCACACAGAGATCACCATGTTAACCGTGTGATGACTATCCCTTGTGGTCACACTCTACAGAGAAGAAGAATAGGTGCAAAAATAAACAAAGGCAGACTTCTACTCTAATCTAGTGCTCTGGTAGACATGTAGTCGTGATACACTGCCCCCTGCAGTTTGGCAATGGAAGCCAATGGACACTGCGCAGACAGGAAAAAATTATATAAGCCACACATGTTCTGTCCTGCCGATCTCGTGCGTCTTTTTTTGCATGTCTCATCCACGCAGAAAGCATAATCCACCTTTTAGAGTTGTGTCTAGGGCAGCCTTGGATTTTGGCAGGCTGTATTGTATGCACACAAGTTCAGATCTCATGAAGGAGAGCATGCAAAACAGTACATAAAATGGTTGGGGGTAACGTTGTGCCTGAAAATGGATGATCAAATTTGATAGAATGCAGATATTGCCATTTGTAGCCCACATACACAATCACAGGCAAACACTCATAAACATACTTCCTGCTTTGATGCATGAATGTCTGTCACGGTTGGGAGGGAGCATGCTAATGAGTCAGCCTTTTCTGTCTCTCCGTCCCTCTCTTTCTCTCAGTTCAATTCAATTTGATTCAGTGCAATTCAATTCAATTCAATTCAATTCAATTCAACAAACATTCATTTACATTGCCAAAGCAGGTGTGACATGAAAAAAATGTTCACACAGTTAAACATCCAGTTAAATACACTTAACAGATGTGCAAAAAGAGCATGCAGTGCAAAATATAAAATATAAATAAAATACACTTTTTCTATATACATTAGAAACATTACAAAATTACAATCACCAACATTAACTTGTGTTGATTTTATTAATTATTAATTACAATCATTAAAGAGTAAAAAAATATGGTTAAAAAGTATACATAGTGTTTGATACTTATACATTATGTACATTTTCAGGGACAGTCAAGGGCCTGAGCCTGGTCCTCTTCAGCAAGGTCACTTGCTGTGCATGCATCTTTAACCTCTCAGGTTTTCAAAATGCAGTAAACGACCTGTTTCAATGTTGGCGATGAAGAGTTCTAGCATGTTTTCAAATGCAAACACAGCTTGTAGCAGGGATAAGATTGTATATCCAACGCCTTGCATTTTCATATTAAGCTGGTTTAGATGTTCAGTCATGAAAGTAGAACTTCAGGAGCAACTCAGTGTCAGCTAACTTGGGATGCTCAACATTTTTCATTTCAAGAAAAGTTTTGCTCAGACAAGCCGCAAAATGGCAGAGCACCTTCCCCCTTGACAGAGGCAGACCAGGATAATTATTCCCAACTTCATCCAGCAGTGTTTTAAACTGGCATTCATTTAAAGCTCGGGCAACACTAAAGTTGACCACCCGAACGACCAACAACATCATCTCACCAAGCTGCTCGCCACACATCTGAGCACAAAGCGCCTCCTGAAGTAGGATGCAGTGAAAACTTAGGATGCGTCTCTTTACATGTTCACGAAGAAGCGCTACAAATCCTGTTTTTCCCCACCATGCACGGAGCACCATTAGTGCACACTGAAACGAGCTTGTCCATTGGTAGATATTTTTCTTTAGCAAACTCAGTGAAAGACTTGAATAAATCTTCCCCTCTTGTTGTCCCTTTCATAGTCAAAACTGTAAGGCTTTCCTCATGTAGTGTCACCGACAACATACCTTGCAATCACGCTGAACTGGGATAAATCGCTTCAGCTGTTGACTCATCCACAGCGAGAGAAAAAAACGGTGCTGCATTTACAGTTGTGCCGGAAAGTTTACACCCCCCAGCAGAATTTCTGATTTTTTGGCCTTTTCTCAGAAAATATGAATGATAACACAAAAACCTTTTTATCACTCATGGGTAGAGGTTGAGTGAAGACATTTATTGAAAAAAAAAAAAATTAGTTTACTCTTTTTTAATCATAATGACAACGGAAACTTCAAAAATGACCCTGTTAAGAAGTATACACCCCCCAGTTTTTAATACCTCACATTTCCCCCTTTAGCATTAATTACAGCTTGAAAGTGTTTGAGGTCACTGAGAATGAGGGTCTTTGTTGTCTCAGATGGTAAAGCTGCCCATTCTTCTTGTCAAAAAGCCCCCAGGTCCTGTAAATTATTGAGCTGTCTTGCATGAACTGCAGGTTTGAGATCTCCCTCCTCTGGATCAATGATATCAAGGCCAGGAGACTGAGATGGCCACTAAAACCTTCACTTTCTTCTGCTGTAGCCAATGGCAGGTTGACTTGGCCTTGTGTTTTGGATCCTTGTCATGTTGGAACGTCCAAGAACGTCCCATGTGCAGCTTCTGGGCTGATGGGTGTAAATTTTCCCCCATTATTTTCAAATAACATGCTGCATTCGTCCTTCCATCAGTTTGAACCAAGTTTCCTGAGCCTTTGTAGCTCACACATCCCCAAAACATCTCCTTAAAATCACCAAAAATTCACTGTTTTAATTTCATCCAACACGTTAACGTGATGTCATGGGCATACCCTGGACTTAGTTTGCTCAACCAGACTTCAAATTCATCACCTGGATAGTCACAACCTCTACATCTCAGATCATCTGGCTGTAACCATGGACATTGACATCCCTCTTCCTGCTCCTAAACAGAAACGCAATATCTCCTTCAGAAATATCAAGTCATTTCCCCCTGCATCTCTCTCCGCTTCAATCACCAATCTCACCACTGCCTCCCCATTGTTTCTGTCCGACTGTCCTTCAGAACTTTTATCCCACTACAATGATACACTCTCCCACTGTCTGAATCTGTTGGCCCCCATTAAAACCAAAACTGTCTCCATCACTCACTCTGCCCCTTGGTACACCCCGGAACTCCATATCATGAAACGCCATAAATGTAGGGCTGCAACTAACGACTATTTCAATCGTCGATTAATCTAACGACTATTCTAACGATTAGTCGACTAATCGGATTATGGAGCGGACCTATTCATCGGCCCTTATGACGTAACAATACCAAAGCTGTCTCGCTTCCTCAAAAAGAAAAGTGCATTTTGTGCATTGGTACAGAAGTTTTTCTCTATTAAAACAAATAACTGGCAGAGCACTGATAAAAAAATATCCTTTTTTATTTGCAAAGAACATGCCAAGTGACTGCAGTAAACAAACAATTACTCTTTTAAACTGAAGTACGCTATTAAATAATCATTGTCCACGCAATGATATTGTTCTAGATTCTAGAAACCTGCACACAGGTGTATAGACAAAGTTTAGCTGGCTACATGATAGTTAAAGCTATTTTTCATACAACTCCGTCTTACCGTTGTTGACTTTCTTATCGAGGAGAGTCGCAGTCTGCAGCCTAGGTTCCTACCAGTGACGGCTGCTGCTCTTTCAATGAGCTCATTTTTTCCTGGCCAAAATCATAAATGTGTTTGTTTATTTCCATGTGCATTCTACACTCCTTCCCTTTTCCAATCGTTTTTAACAAAGACAAAGTCGCTTGGGATCAGTAAGGTCTCTGGATTAGTTTGGAATAGGAATAAAACACTCGCAAAATACTCCGGTGGATGTTTATACTGAAAGATCGCTGATTCGCTCATTTGGCTGTCAATCATCAAGGGATTCAGCCTCAGACAAGATCATCCAATCATCATGCAGAAGTCGAGCGTCAGGGCCCGCCCACTGCCCCATAGACCCCAGAGAAGCTGAGCTTTCGATGGGCGGGACAAAGCCCAGTATTTATCCTATGACTGTCCAGTTTCACGCAGTGGAACAACCCACTCTATGCTTCCCCATTGACGCCCAGAGAAACCGAGCGTCTGTCTGTAATTCACTGTGGAGCTGCGGGGATGAAACAGAAGGAAGTCTTGTCGGTTTCCTGCAACAAGCAGCTGATTCTGGACAAAAGATGAAAGTGTTCTAGCGCATATTTAGTCAATGAAAAGTACACACAGAGGGAAATTATTCCACTGCTTTTCTTCTTTTTTTTTAAAATTTGTTTTAAACTTGAGGGGAAGCTGTTCTTCCCTTGCAGTCACAGAGCAATCGCCACTGGTTCCTAACATGCCTCCGCTTTAAATGCTCCCGCATCACAGACGTATTACCATGAGAAGCAAAGTCTGCTTTTCAAATCGAACATGTTAAACAAGTCTTTGGCGTGTCCAGGGTGAATCATCATACTTCTGATGATTTAGCTCGCGGTGCTATCGCGGTGGCTGCAGACATTTCTCGCGTCCTGTTGCATGCCGGTCACCGCGCCTGTTCGTTTCCGCCCCGTTCCGCCCAGAATAACACGAGTGATGACGTCCCCGACTATTATCGACTAATTCATTTGTCGGCGACAAATTTCATTATCGATTTTTGTCGATGACGTCGACGAATCGTTGCACCCCTACATAAATGCCAGCTGGAAAGACTCTACAAGAAGTCCGGTTTAACAGTACATCACCATGCATTCCTTGACTATCTACAACTCTACAGTGAAGCCCTCAACTCAGCCCGGTCCACATATTACTCCCACCTCATTCACTCTGGCTCCTCCAACCCCAAAACACTCTTCTCCACAATAATCAAGCTCCTTCAACCCAGTGACAACATCACCTCATCATTCACAGTAGATAAGTGTAATGGATTTCTTTACTTTTTTCAAACAAAAGTAGAAACAATCTACAAAAGTTTCACCTCTCCTGCCATTTCTGCCTCTCCCGGGCTCAACATACAACCACTGGCAAAAATCCTGGAACGTGCTGTTGCTCACCAAATCAAAACCCACCTCAGTAATAACATTCACTTTGAACCATTTCAGTCCGGCTTCCATCCCCAGCACAGTACAGAAACAGCACTTCTCAAAATCACCAACGACCTCCTCCTGTCCTCTGATTCTGGCCACCTCACCATCCTCATTCTCTTTGACCTCACAGCTGCATTCGACAGTCTTCTCTCCCGCCTGGAACACACCATCAACATTACCAGAACCGCACTCTCCTGGCTAAAATCCTACCTCACCGACCGTCAACAGTTCGTACACATCAACAACTGCTCCTCCAATACTGCCCCCCTGTCTCAAGGCGTCCCCCAGGGCTCAGTGCTTGGTCCCCTACTTTTCATTATTTGCTCCCCCTTGGAAATATAATCCACCAACATGGCCTTCATTCTCACTTGTTATGCTGATGACATCCAGCTGTACATTTCCACCAAATCTGTAAGCACAACAACCCACTCCACAAATACTAACTGCCTCACTGCAATTAAAACATGGATGGACCAGAATTACTTATCACTCAATTACAATGAGTCAGACCTCATACTCATCGGCCCAAGTCCCTCACAGATTGCCATCAAAACTTCAGTCTCACTCATAACAACTCAATCTTATCCTCCCTCACCTCACATCTGTAACCTTGGCATCATCTTTGATAACAACCTCACCTTTCATCACCGCGTCACCCAGCTCACTAAAACGGCCTTCTTTCACCTCAGGAACATAGCACGCCTCCGTCCATTCCTTTCTTTTTCAGCCACCGAAACACTCATCCACGCTTTTATTTCTTCCCATTTAGACAACTGTAACAGTATCTTCTATGGTTCATCCTCCAAAGTCCTCCATAAACTTCAATACATCCAGAACTCTGCCGCACACCTCCTCACCTTCACCCGCTCACGTGACCACATCACCCCCGTCCTCCATCGTCTCCATTGGCTCCCTGTCCCCTACCGTACAGTTTAAGATTCTTCTCCTCACCCATAAAGCTCTCCACCAACAGGGTCCCTAACCTCCGATCCTCACACGCCACCCTTCTGTCCCCACCCCACAGGACCAAGCACGTAACCTGGAGGGACAGAGCCTTTTCCACAGCTGCCCCCTCCCCCTGGAACTCACTCCCCACTCACATTTAAAACTGCTCCGTTCCATCATCCTTCAAATCTCTGCTAAAAACTCACCTTTTAAGTTAGCTTTTAATCTGTGATTGCACTGTTGTTTTATTGTCTGAATTGTTTTAATTGATGTATGTATTTATGTATTGCTTTTTAAATTGTAAAGTGTCGTTGAGTTTTGAAGCGCTATACAAATAAAATTTATTTTTATTATTGTGATATTAAGTGTCACTCCAAAAAGAAATTTAACCTGCAATATGCTCTTTAATATTTGTGTTGTGTTCTCTCGTGTATTTTGTAGTGACGGGCAAATGATAACAAGGTTCCGGGGCGTGTCACTCTTTGAGACCAATGATGAACGAAGCTTTGAGCGTCATCAGCGCTTCCATCCACGCTTCAGTGGTTTATTGCGTTCTGAGGTGTTTTAGTTTGTTTCATTGGCTCAGAGAGTTTCCTTGGTTTGACAGCTTTGAGCTGTTTGCGCCGTATAAAGTATATGATATGGATCATCATGGCCCAACAATGTTGGGTTGTGAGAAGATTTGGAGAGTTTTGACCACTTTGTTGAGTTCTGGCAATTTTGATGGCAAGTACAAGAAGTAAATAGTGCGGTGCCCCTAAGGCACATAGGCATAAAAAAATATGTTTCTTATGCGCACAAGAAACATATTTTTTTCTTTTTTCTGCTTATGTGCACTTAGGGGCTCTGTGAAGTAACGATCCAAGGTTTGGGATCATTGTGATCTTATACAATCAATTAGGATACAATATTTGTCTTTCTTTTGCCCAACATTTAGTGTTTGAATTCTTGAACTTTTTTTTTTTTATTTAGAAATTAATAATTTTTTAGCTCTCAAAATTACAATTGCTTGTAGATGTGGTGTTTGCTTTGTTCGAAAGAGAAACAGCCATAACACCTAATCATGCTGAGGCACTTTCATGCTGCGTTTTTTCTCTTTCGAACAAAGCAAACACCACACCTAATCATGCTGAGGCACTTTCATGCTGCGTTTTTAATATGTGATGGTTATGGAATCCTTAATTAGTATAAATGAGCAAAAACAGAATATTAAAAAAAACACACAGTCTTTCCTGAACTTTTATTGCTGATATGGGATTGAAAAAACGAAATGTCACTCGACTTGGTCAGACTGAAGCCTTGAAGCTTTTATTATTTTTTGGCACAATTAGAAGGAAAGCCACAGAGCTTCATGAGGCTTAACTTGCCCATCACTAGTATTTTGAGTTAAGAAATACATACTCCAAAACAATCCATACTCTGCATGTTCAGATCAGAGAAAAAGCCTCACTACACCATTTATCAAATCGCAATGTAAAATCGCAATATTCACCATAATCGCAATCACAAATTTTTCCCATATTGTGCAGCACTACAGCAGAGTATGTTTGTCTTGTATTTGTCAAGTAAAACTGCAAATATGAGTTTCGTGTCCATGACACAAAAGATGCAAATCCCTTTTAAGAGTCTCTTTCACTCCTCAGAAATCATCCCAAACCTTTTCTTGAAGTCCAAGGGGCTAACTTGACCACGCTAAAGGTGTGTGCTTGAAGTGACCAACCCTGTTATCCTGCTTCTATTTTAAGCCTAACATTATTCACTGCCTTTGTTTCTTGCTCAAAGTGGAGCCACTTTTCCTCGTCCATGCAGCTCACAAGTGGGAGAGAGAGCATAGACTTTGGTGAGCCTCTCTTTCATCCAAGGCGGCCTTTATACTGTTGATGCATAATTTGCTCTTTTGTCTTCAGATGATCAGTTGAGTGTTAGAGAACAAAGTGTGCTTAATTAAAATATCCCTTTGCATAGAGTGAAACGAGAATAAAGAATAAATTAAACTACCTTTGTGTCCTACAGTGGGGGAGTACTAAAGTATGCTGCTCTGGTCCAGTTAGTCCCACATCATGTTTCATCTCAAACCATTTTATTCCTCTATTGCAACTAATTTTTCATTCGAGTGTTATTTTTTAAAGTAATTTAGGGAATTGTTCTTTGATTTTGCTCAGGTATCACACTTACACGGACAGATACCTCTTCCAAAAAACAAAAGAGTGTGGAGGAACAAAATATCAGCTTTCCCTGACAAACTGATCCAATGCCAGCCCTGAGACAAAGTGGTGAAGGTGCACAAACACTTTGAAAAATAATTTGTTGGATAATGTGATTTCATGGTGGTTCTATCTGAAGAAACCAAGAACAGTCAACATGTCCTAACTGTGGCTGTTTTCCAAACCGCCTACTACATACTACATACTACAGTAGTAGGTAGTAGGCACTTCCACATGTAGTATGTAGTATGACTGTTCTGTTGGACCTGTTTAGTCGTATACTACTCTGGATTTCAGGAAGTGGAGCTGATGGTTTTTTTTCTAATGTTTAATTTCATCATAAGTAAACCATGAGTACATTTGGCATTTCAGTCATTAATTCACCACATCAATCAGTGGTGAAGTTACAGGAGCAATAAAAGTAGATAAGTTAAATTAGATGTCAATGAGATACAAAGGAAAATGAAAAAATGAAATTAAGCATGTGAAGGAAGTTGTAATTTTTTTAAGATTTGTTATGGTTTTTTCATTATTTTAGTGGTTCAAGGAACATTTTTAATTCATTTAGAAAAACAACAAATTCAGGGAGAGATAAAAGTCCCGATTTGATCACATTTGTAAAGGTATAAAATATAGCAAAATCGCCATATTTGATTTTTTTTATCTTGCACCAAAAATTATCGCGTATTGAAAATAAATCGGAAACCAACTGACTTTTTATTTTTACAGCTGGTGGAAAAACTGCGTCCACATTACCCATGTAGGCTGTTAGTTGAAAAAAAAGTGATAAATGATTTAGGGGCTTTTATGAATTTGGTAAAAGTAAACAGCTCTTTCATGATGAAGTGAGCAGATTTACCGCTGTTTCTTTCCTGTCACTTCACTTTTATCTCTGGGACCGTTTCACATTTTTGTTGTTGTGTTGTAGTTGTGCTGATTTATTCCAGTAGGTGTCAGTAATTCACCTCAACCTGAGCGCCCCCAAACTGACAAACGGCATTAGCGGCGTGCATTGTGGGAAACAGTACTCTGTCTTTTAAATAGCCTAAACCTGAGTGTCTCCACTTTCTTTTTATTAAACTAACATGTTTAAATTAAGTCTTGTGCTCATTTCTAAAACACACCTGGACAACTTTGACCTTCCACTATTAATTTGTTTAGGTGTAGTCTCTGTTATCACTGGTCAATTCATTCATTCATTTTCTGTCGCTTACACTGTTCAAAAACCATAGATTAAATGAGAATAAAGTTATAGGTTTGGGAGAACAATGTTATAAAATAAATCAGCATAAAGTCATAAATTTATGTGAACTAAGCCATATAATAATAATAATAATAATAATAATAATAATAATAATAATAATAATAATAATGATGCTAATAATAATAATAATAATAATAATAATAATAATAATGATAATAATAATAATTAATGATAATAATAAATGATAATAAAAATATGGAGCTGCACGGTGGCGCAGCGGGTAGCGCTGCAGCCCCACAGCACGAAGGTCACGAAGGTCACCCTGAACAGGACAGAAATAATACATTTCATTTCAAAGCGCCTTTCAAGACACCCAAGGTTGCTTTACAGAGGGTAAAATACATAAAACAGAGTTAAAAACAGCAACATAAGAATGAGTTTATAAGAATGAAGTTACCAATTTATGAGAATAATGTCATAGATATATGAGAATAATGTCAAAGATTTAAGAGAATTAAGGTGTAAAGACAGTTAACTAGCTATTTACATATAAATATTTACATATATTTTCTATATGCAAAATTTGTATTACTATTATTATTTTCCCTTTTTATGCCTTACTATTATCTGTACAAGAGAGCACAGTATACCAAAGCAAATTCCTTGTATGTTCATTCCTTGTATGTTCATACCTTGCCATTAAAGTTCATTCTGATTCTGATTCTGATTTACAACTCCAATTCCAGTGCAGTTGGGGCGTTACAGAACAGCTGTTTGAATCATCCCACAGGTGATTAGGTTCATTAGAAAACAGGTGAGTGTCATGACTGGGTATAAAAGGAGCATCCCAAAAGGCTCAGCCATTCAAAAGCAAAGATGGGGCGAGGATCACCACTTGGTGAACAACTGCTTGAAAAAACATACTCCAACAGTTTAAGAGCAATGTTCCTCAGTTTTCAATTGCAAGGAATTAAGGGTTTCTATCATCAATAGTCCCTAATATAATTTGAAAATTCAGAGAATCTGGAGAAATCTCTGCAGTAAGTGGCAAGGCTGAAAACCAACATTGAATGCATGTGACCTTTGACCCCTCAGGCTGAACTGCAATAAAAACCAACATTATTGTGTCAAGGATCTTAGCATGTGGGCTCAGAAACACTTCAGAAAACCATTGTCAGTTAACACAGTTCGTCATTACATCTACAAGTGACAGTTCAAACTCTACAATGCAAAGACGAAGCCATACATAAACAACATCCAGAAGTGCCGCTGCATTCTCTGGGCTCGAGCTTATTTGAAATGGACTGAGGCAGAGTGGAAAAGTCTGCTGTGGTCTGATGAGTCCATATTTCAAACTGTTTTTGGAAATCATGAACAAGAATGGGAAAGATTTCCAGCTGTAAAGCTTCAACAATTAGTGTCCTCAGTTCCTAAACATTTATTGGATGTTGTTTGAAGGATAAGTGATGTAACACAATTGTAAACATACCTCAGCCCCAGCCTTTTTGAAATGTATTGCAAGCATCCATTTCAAAATGAGGAAATATTTGCACAAACATAATAAACTTTTTCAGTTTAAATGTTAAATACCTTGTCTTTGTGGTGTTTTCAGTTGAATATAGATTGAAGAGGATTTGCAAGTCATTCTATTGTCTTTTTATTTATGTATTACACCATGGCTCAACCTCAGTGGAATTGGGGTTGTAATTATTATTTTCACAGTGTGCATTATTCAACCCTTCAAGCTGCCTGTCAGTACCGCTCCTGTTTTTTATCCAACTTTTGTACTCTCTGGCACATTTTTTGACTTTATCCCTCCATTTTTTGCAGGCAACCTTTTCACTCTCGAGCCAGCTCTTGGGGAGCGTATTTTGGGCTTTACACCATGTAATCGAGTAATTGCATTCCTACCACTCATGGTCGCAATTAGAGCAATTCTTATGCCAAAAAAAAGTTAAACAACAAAAAGGTGCATCTTTCCTGACTCTGCATATCCTAGTTGTAAAGCTGTCCAAAAACAGGGAGTTTGGTCATCCCGCCACTTCAGGTAGGACGACCAAACCTTTTTAAATTAGGGAAAGGCCGCAGGGAGTTTGTGGTTGAAACATGGGGTCAAAGATAGTCTTTGTTTAAAAAGGAGATACTGACAGTATCTTGTCAGGGCGTGAAACCTTACCTGTGGATTAGCACAGCATTTAACTGTTTTATAACTTTATTCCAATATTTATTTAATTTAATTGAAAGGTAAAATAAATGTGTCTTCTTTGACAGCAGACATCTCCAGGATGTGCGATGTTGATGTGTCCTCAGAGCCCAGCAGTCCAGCCCTATTCGGTGAATCCTCCGACAAATATTTCCAGGTGGACCGCTGGCAGAAGCTCCGCACGGCCGTCCGAAAACTAGAGTTCTGGGAGAACTTTACGGCCGAGCTCATTGGCAGTGGCTTTTTCTCTAAAGTCTACAAGGTGATTCCTCTACCCTATCTCTTTCCACTTTGCTGTGTTACCAGCCTACGTGTGAGCAGCCATCAGAGCTTGCTTTGTTTCAGTTGCTAATTGGGACATTCTTGCCATTCCATGGTTGGCCCACCAGCGTTTGAGACCGTGGGGGCATAATACGCATCCCCAGCTGAGAGGTTATATAACTCCTAATGTGAAAGCATTGCTAGAGAGAGCTACAGGAAGTGCTCAGTCTCACACATTTAGGCTTTGTCCCTGATGAAATGAGCCAGAAAGAGGTAGCACAGCAGAGCAGGGATTGAGAAAGTCAGAGTTTGATTTCTACAGCCCAAGTGAAATTCGTTTCGTGTCTCTCAGGTGATGCACAGCACCAGCCGCAAAGTGATGGTGGTGAAGATCTACAAAAATGATGTGGACCAGGACAGCATTGTACGAGAGATCAGCCTACTGCAGAAACTCTCCCACCCAAACATCGTCAGGTAGCACTTTCATCATGTCTCATTCCATGCTGATGAAGAAATTACTCATGGCACATCCCTCACATCATGTTTAACCCCCTATTTTTCTACAACTCTCTGAGGAGACAGGATTTTTGCTGCTCTAAATACTTACTGTCAGAGATTTCTCTCACATTCAACTACTTTTCCCCGATGTGTATGTACCGTAAAAACAAAATCTAACCATGTTTACATCATACTTTCTTTTTTAAATGGTCTCATCCAATTTAATATGCGCCACATTTACCTGACAAGTCCCAAAAAATAGACTTATTTCAAGGTTTTAAAGACAAAATGATGCCTGAATTCCCTGTAATGAGTAAGAAAATCTGCTAATGCGATTGGACTCCCATTGGGGTCGCTGTGAGCTTCCAAAAGGAACTCATATCTCCTGCCTTGAGCTAGGGAGGGTGCCTGATCTTTGTTGGCCAAGGAGTGACTTTGTGAAGCTGTATGGATCTTTGACATACTGTGCTCGCCTTTTCTCTTTCTTACACCGTTGCTGCCGAAGGTACTCTGCTCTTCTGACCTTGCGCAGTTGTTCCCGCAGCTTGCTTGTTAGGTCTTTGATACCTTCACCCTCAGTCGGTCGAGGTCATTGTCAGCTGCGTCCCCGCATTGTTGTCTGACATCTTTGGCCATTTGATCCTTTCTTTTCTTGCCAGATGGATTGGGGTTACCGGAAGAGGGTTCATGTGACTTGGTCACTGGTGCTGGGGCTGCTCGAGTGCGGAGAGATCACTGGCACTGTGGGGTACTTCCTGGCTGGAGATCTCCATCATCTGACCAGACTCTGGGTCTGTGTGCTGCTCTTGATTCGCTGGTGTTCCACACTTGGACCTTACATATTGCACAAGGAAGGAATGTATTGCTCAGAAATGTTGTCTATGTGAAAATATAATGGAGTTATTTGGCATTGAGCAGTCTGATGGCCAGGGGGAAGAAACTGTTTCTGAGTCTGGCTGTTCTGCAGCGGATGCTGCTGAACCTTCTTCCAGATTCCAGGTGGGAGAATAGCTCGTACTGGGGGTGTGTGGGGTCAGAGAGGATCCGGTGGGCTCTGGATAGGCAGCGGCTATCTGCCATGTCCTGGATGGTGGGGAGCGGGGACCAGATGATCTTCTCCACTGTCCTCACCACTCTCTGCAGGGACTTCCAGTCTGAGGCCCTGCAGCTCCCAGACCTAACGGAGATGCAGCTGGTCAGCAGGTTCTCGATGGCCCCTCTGTAGAAGGTGGTTAGGATGGCAGGGGGGAGGGAGGCTCTTCTCATTCGCCGCAGGACTTGCAGGCACTGCCGTGCCTTCTTTGCCAGGGAGGAGGTGAGGCGTAGGGATGGGTATCAAGAACCGGTTCCTGTTAGGAATCGATAAGAAAAGGTTCAATCCATTGATATCATTTGTGTTCTTGCTTAACAGTTCCTCTTATCGATTCTTTACGCCGCGGCGTTTGGACCACATGTCCTCTGCTCTGACCCCGTTAGCTTCACTTAGCAGCTAGAGAACAGTTTCCAAAGAAAACTCTGATTCAGAATTTTCTGCTTAAAGTTTTACTTAAGAAACTGAACACACAAAGAAACCTACATTTCTGTGTCACAAAAGATTCATGTTCCATACATTTAAAATGTTATACATCTACTAATCTACTATTGTACCGAAAACGACATAGCGCTAGCTCGATGCTAATAAGATATGGGAAATCCCGTTAGCATACATCGATATAACTTCTGTTTCAAAACAGAATTTCAACTTTCATCACAGAAACATGTTACAATTACTCTTTAAGAACAACACAGAGAACTCTGAATGTCCAATTACTAACAGGCAGATGTTTTCCAGCTAGAGGATTAAGAAGAGTTGTTTGTAGGCTCTTCTTCTTCTTTCATTTAATGGTGGAATGTAAACAACATTCAGATTCATACCGCCACCTCCTGTACAAGAGTGTGCAACAGCATGTCCCCACCTGTAGATTCTGCTCATCATTTTGTTTCTCTCAGAAAACTGAAAAGTGCTTTCCTCACATCTCTGAACTTTCTTCAGTCAATGACATGAAATGAAATAATACAGTTTGTCATGTGATTTTTTTTTACTCATTCTTATTTATTCATGTCTTGAAATATCCAGAACCACTGACCAATTTAAGACTTATCAACTTATACACATTATAAAATGTTGCTGACAAAGAAAACCTGTAAAAGCCTACTTTAGAAATCAATCACAGAATCGATAGAGAATCAGATTGATAGGCAGAATCAATAAGGGTATCGATATCGATAAAATCTTATCAATACCCATCCCTAGTGAGGCGTGACCAGTCGAGGTCGTCGGTGATGTGCACCCCCAGGTACTTAGCTGTGCTCACAACTTCCACAGCTGTGCAGTTGATGTGGAGGGGTGTGTGGCTGGGTCTGGATCTCCTGAAGTCCATGATGACCTCCTTAGTTTTTTCAACATTCAGGATTAGGTTGTTCACCTTACACCAGTTCACGAGATGTTGCACTTCTTCCCTGTGAGCCAGTTCGTTGTTGTCCTGAATGTCCAGAAATGCTTCCCCTCATATCTGCAATTATTCACTCTTCACTCTCCAGTGGTATTGTCTCTTCTGCCTTCAAAACTGCTGCTGTCACCCCCATCCTGAAAAACCTGGTTCAGACCTCAATGACTTCAATAATCTTTGTCCCAACTTGCCTTTCATCTCTAAAATTCTTGACAAAATTTTGTCCTCTCAACTCCATGCCCATCTCAACCTCAATAGCCTCTACAAACAGTTTCAATCTGGTTTCGCCCCAGTCACAGGACAGGAACAGCCCTCATCACAATCACTGATGATCTCCTCACTGCAGCTGACTCCAGTTCACTTTCCATCCTCATCCTCCTTGATCTGAGTGCAGCCTTCGACACCGTCTCTCACCCCATCCTCCTCAGTCAACTTTCCTTATAAGGCATCTCTCACATCCCCCTTCACTGGTTTCACTCATACCTGACAGGCCACACTTAGTTCATCCAACTCAGGACCTTCCACTTCAACCCCTCCCCAGTCACCACAGGTGTGCCCCAGGGCTCTGTCCTGGGGCCCTTCCTCTTCATCACCTACCTCCTCCCCCTTGGTCACATCCTCCGTAAATTCAACATCGCTTTTCACTGCTTCGCGGATGGCACCCAGCTCTACCTCTCCACCAAGCCAAACTCCACACTCCCTCCCCCCTCCCTTACCTCCTGTCTTACTGAAATAAAATCCTGGTTCACCTCAAACTTTCTTAAATTAAACAGCAACGAAACATAATTTGTACTCATTGGTACCAAATCCACCCTCTCCAGAGTGAACGGCTTTTCTCTTTCCATCAACAGCTCCTCTGTTTCCCCCTCCCCTCAGCTTAAGAGTGTGGGTGTCATCCTTGACAGTACACTATCATTTCTATCCCACATCAATAACATCATCCAGTCTGCATATTTCCACTTACGCTCCATACACCGTCTCCGCCCCTCCATCACTCCCAACACCACGGCATCCTTATCTATAGCCTCATCACCTCCCACCTCGATTATTGTTACTCTCTTCTTTTTGGTCTTCCTTATAAAATCCCTCCATGAACTCCAGCTGGTTCAGAACTCTGACGCCGGATCATTCCTAAACTCCCTCTACCCACCACATCACCCCCATTCTTCAATAACTCCACTGGCTACCAATAAACCAAAGGATCATCTACAAAATCCTCCTGTATACCTACAAATCTATCCATAACCTGGCCCCTCCATACCTGTCTGACCTCCTCCATGTTAATGTCCCTTCTCGCTCCCTCAGATCTTCCTCCCCCCTTCACCTCACTGTACCCTCTGTCCGTCTCAGCACAATGAAGAGCAGAGCTTTCAGTCCTCCCAAGCCCTGGAACTCACTGCCGCCGAACCTCCGCAACTCTGCCAACCTCCCCATCTTCAAATCAAAACTCAAAACCCATCTGTTCAGCTCTTAGTCAGCAGTGGGGTTTTCCTTAGTCTCCTGCCATAGTGCTTCTTCTCATTCAGATGACTGCATATGGTCCGAGCTGACACTTCTGCACCCTGGGTCTGCAGGACAGCTTGAATTTGTGTGGAAGTTGTCTGAGGATGTTTATCCACCATTAAAAGTATCCTGCATTGCATACTTTGGTCATTTTCTTTTGTCCTCCGTCCCTGTCCTGGGAGATTAGCCACAGTTCGATGGGTTATAAACTTGTTATTATATTATGATTATATTGCGCACAGTAGACAAAGGAACTTCAAGATCTCCGGAGATGGTCTTGCACCCTTGAGATTCTTCATATTTTTCAACAATTTTGCACCTTGAGTGCTCAGACACTCCTTTGCTCTTCTTTCTCTTCTCCATGCTTGGTGTGACACACAAAGGCTGAGTTAACTTATACATTCTAACCTGTGTCAGGTGTGATTCCTATATTTCTAGCACCTGCTACTTGCCACAGCTAAGTTTAAACAAGCATCACCTGCTTGAAATTAAGTGATTTACCCACAATTCTAAAATGGTGCCAATTTTGTTGGGCCCAATTTTTGTGTTGTGTGTACAACAGTGTCGATTTTTAGGTTTTTTTTCCTTCCATTTTTTGTGTTTTTTCAGTGCATATCAATGAAATGAATACATTTATACCCAAAACATTTGTAATTGCAACAATTTCTGGGAGAAATGGTGTATTTTCTGAAAAAATACCAGGGGTGCCAATACTTTAGTCCATGACTGTAGCTTAAATACTCTTGTAATTTGAAATTTAATCCGTGCAATTTTTCACAAAAGGAGGTAACTTCGCACATCTATTTTATGAACAGGTGCATCAGCGAGCAGGTATCCAGCAGTGGTTTCAAATGTTAACACCTGCACACTGTCAAAACTTGCAAGTAATCTTAATTTATTAGTGATGTTTCAGTGCTAAGACCTTCATCAGGCAAACAGTATTGAAAGGAACGTCAAGACATGTTAAATAGGAGGTGTAACCTCACACCTGCAGCAACTTCTCATCATGACGTCGGCGTTCCCCCATACGATAAGGAAAATCACAAAAACAAGGACAAACAAAAAAGAATAACAGTCATCCGCTACCTGACAGAAAAAGGAAATACAACACTCAAAATATAAAAAATTGACATACATTACATAAGGTGATCAAGTCCCGAAATTTTTAAAAAATCTGTAAATCGCAGTAAGACTAGTGAGTCCCAAGATCGAAATTGTAAGGGCTAGTTTTAAATTTAGTTTTTCAGCCTACTCGTGGAAAAACCCACCCCTCAAGAATACAAGGAATGAAAATAAACAGAAGACTTATCTACATAAGAAAAGGCACAATGAACAGGTCACTGGATCACAAAATTAACCCTGAAAATTATTGAGCTTACTTCATATGTAAAAGGGGCAGTCAAAAGAGCCGGTCACTCCAGCCTCTGGAATAAAGATTACATTTTCAAATTTTTAAAGATGTTTTTTAAGAAATAAACACATCAGGCAATAGAGTCCAACATCAGTTCATGGAAGAATACAAGATCATAGAAACATACGAAGGTTGAGTTCATCATTGAGTCCTTTTGGAGCCAGTGTTTGATGGGTATGGATCCAATAAGCCTCCGGCTGTAATAAAAGTTTATCAATGTTACCCCGTACAGCCACCGGACGCAATGATAGAGACTATCCAGTGGCTGTACATTTCAGTGATGTGCATCATGACATTACATCCTTGCGTCTCCGAGGGATCGAGCAGGTTACCCTCCCACCTAGAGGGGAAGCATCGGGACAATTCAAGTGTAAAACCTAACACATCTTTTGAGTGGGGTACTTACATTGTATACATTTTCCTATTATCCTATTTCCTATTTGAAATCATACGTGCATTATCAGAGGCAGTTTTTCCATCATCTCTAAAAATAAAGTCAATTTACTCCAGATTATTTTCAATTAATAACATATAGTATAATATTAAAAATCAAATATGATTAATTTTGCTGCAACATACATCTACATTTAAACACAGATGTCCTTTGCAGTTATTACAAAAGATCAGGTCCCCTAGTATTAACTAATGCAGTGTACAGCCCTGGGACCTATAACCATTTGGAAGAACTGCAGAGGATGCCTGTGTTTTTAATCCTGTTCTGTACATTATATGTGCAACTTTTTAAACCCGAAAATTCACACTTTTTCCTCCACAACTTAGAGGTTTCTTCCTTGACAATTTATTGACTTTATATTTATTAAGTTGCCTACATATACAATAATTTGATAATAAAAAATTATAATCAAGTCAAGAAAAAAAATCCATCAGCTTTGATCCCACATTCCTCAAACTGGAAACCAGAGTAGCAAACTACAAAATAGACCAAGCAGAGCTGTCATACTGCATACACTACCGGTCAAAAGTTTTAGAACACCCCAATTTTTCCAGTTATTTATTGCAATTCAAGTCACTCAAGTCCAATCAGTAGCTTGAAATGATACAACGGTAAGTGGTGAACTACCAGAGGGTAACATAAAAAGTAAGGTTCCCCAAAACTGAAAAACAGAGAATGTTTCAGAACAATAGCACAAAATGGGTTAACAATTGATAGCTGTCTTGCAGCAACGGAGGGTGACCAAGCCTTAAAAAGCTGCTGCTACTAATTCCTACAGGTGTCCCAAGTTTGCTTGATTACTAACAAGCCCCTCTGTCAGCATAAAAGCAGTGTTTGAACACAATGTGGCACCATACCCTCGTGAGCATCAGTTGAACAGTATTGTGCTGCAGAAAGTAATGTGTTGCTACAGAAATGGCAAGAAAAGGTAATTAACAGTGGAAGAGAGACAGACCATCACAACACTGAAAAATGTAGGTCTTTCCTACAGAGAAACTGCAAAGAAAGTCAAGGTGTCAGTGAGTACAGTTTCCTTCACCATCAAAAGGAAGTCAGAAACTGGGGCAAACTTTGACAGGAAGAGGTCTGGCAGACCCAAAGCCACAACTGAATCAGAGGACAAGTTTCTGAGAGTCAACGGTTTGCGTGATAGGCGGCTCACAGGACAACAGCTTCAAGCTCAGCTTATTAGTGGTTGTAGTAAGCAAGTCTCTGTTTCAACTGTGAAGAGAAGACTTGGAGCTGCGGGTTTGACTGGACCAGTTGCAGCAAGAAAACCATTGCTAAGACATCAGAATAAGACAAAGAGGCTTTCCTGGGCCAAGAAACACTGCCATTGGACGACTGAAGACTGGAGAAAGGTATTATTGAATGATGAATCAAAATTTGAAATCTCCGGTTCATCATGCAGGATCTTTGTACGGCGTAGAGTAGGTGAAAGGATGCTTCCACAGTGTGTGGCTTCAACTGTCAAACATGGAGGAGGAAGTGTGATGGTCTGGGCTTGTTTTGCTGGATCCAGGGTTGGTGACTTGTTCAGAGTGAGAGGCACCCTGAACCAAAACAGCTACCACAGCATCCTGCAGCACCATGCAATACCCTCTGGTATGTGTCTAGTTGGTCAGGGGTTCATCTTACAGCAAGATAATGACCCAAAACATAAGTCCAAGCTATGCCAGAACTATCTTGTGAAAAAAGAACAAGCTGGTAAANCACATACTCAAATTTGGGCTCAAAACGTAGGTAATCTTGTTCTGCCTCTGATTAATGACCCTTGACACCAAAAGGACAAAGAACAAAGCTTGCAGGTGGCTAACTGTCACAGAAAGTCATCATCTGCCCCCATCTGCTCTAATGTTAATTTTCAGGGGACTTTCTGAGAGATAAAGAAAAAGTAACACTTTTTTAACTCACATTTCTGGTAAAACCTGTGGCTCAACAGACATGAAATTTACATCAATAGATACGTCTGGGTCTTGGGAATCTAATGGTGGTTTTGGTTTTCTGCTAGCCCTTAAGGATTTTGCGCAGTCTATGGATATTCGCACCCTTGTCCCTGGCTCAAATCCAGCTCCTCATCAACTGTCTGTCAGTTAAATCAAACAGCTGCAGCTTCAAACAGCCTAACGAGCAGGTTACCATGGAGACCTGTGATCTGACACACCTGTTTATACCTACAGATCAAAACACTGATGAAGAAAGATACTCAAGTGATTGTTTCTCTGCATCACTGACCAACACACAGCACACCAGCACACCAAACATATGCCCACACACAAACACACCAAACACACGCACACACGCACACAAACACACACACAAGCACACACACTCACACACAACACACACAAACATAATATTAACCATGTTCACACAAACACACACACACACACACAAGCTCTCTATCTAAAACACACACACACACACACACACACTTCACTGTCTCAAACATCTGATAATTCTGATGATTCCCACACAACTTTTAGGGATAAAAAATTCTTTCATTGTGATTCATTGATTTCCTTTCTTTTCCATTTATTCTTCAATTAACCCATTCATATTTTCATTTTGGACATTATTTCACATCCTTTCAGCCAAGTCTTCATGTTCATGTTCAAAGGTTCTCCTTCAACATTTTGCATTCAGCAGTTCGGCGCAAGCTTTTTCAAGATTCATTCAACCATTTTCAGATAAATTCAGTCATTCAGCATATTCAGGATTCTGCATTAGCAGTTCAGCGCAAGCTGCTTCAGCTTCTGCATTCACAGCGCAATTTCTTCAGAAATTGCTTTTCTAGTTCCTACAGGTGTTCCAAGTTTGCTTGATTACTAACAAGCCCCTCTGTCAGCATAAAAGCAGTGTTTGAACACAATGTGGTACCATACCCTCGAGAGCATCAGTTGAACAGTATTGTACTGCAGAAAGTAGTGTGTTGCTACAGAAATGGCAAGAAAATGCAATTAACAGTGGAAGAGAGACAGACCATCACAACACTGAAAAATGTAGGTCTTTCCTACAGAGAAACTGCAAAGAAAGTCAATGTGTCAGTGAGTACAGCTTCCTTCACCATCAAAAGGAAGTCAGAAACTGGGGCAAACTTTGACAGGAAGAGGTCTGGCGGACCCAAAGCCACAACTGAATCAGAGGACAAGTTTCTGAGAGTCAACAGTTTGCGTGATAGGCGGCTCACAGGACAACAGCTTCAAGCACAGCTTATTAGTGGTCGTAGTAAGCAAGTCTCTGTTTCAACTGTGAAGAGAAGACTTGGAGCTGCGGGTTTGACTGGACCAGTTGCAGCAAGAAAACCATTGCTAACACATCAGAATAAGACAAAAAGGCTTGCCTGGGCCAAGAAACACTGCCATTGGACGACTGAAGACTGGAGAAATGTATTAATGAATGATGAATCAAAATTTGAAATCTCCGGTTCATCAGGCAGGATCTTTGTACGGCGTAGAGTAGGTGAAAGGATGCTTCCACAGTGTGTGGCTTCAACTGTGTTTGTACCTCCTCCTTCACACTACCAGACCCGAACAAAACGACCTAGGTCCCAACCACTGAACAAGTCTCACTCTCCGTGGGACTTGGTTTTGTCGATGGTGTCGTAGGACGTCGTGGTACGTTTACCCTCTGGTATGTGTCTAGTTGGTCAGGGGTTCATCTTACAGCAAGATAATGACCTAAAACATAAGTCCAAGATATGCCAGAACTATATTGTGAAAAAAGAACAAGCTGGTAAAGTTGAAAACATGGAGTGGCCAGCACAGTCTCCAGACTTTAACCCCATTGAGTTGGTTTGGGATGAAATGGACAGAAGAGTGAAAGCAAAGCAACCCACAAGTGCCACACATTTATGGGAACTGCAACAGACATGGGAAGAACTTTCTGAAGAATATTTGATTTCTATTGTAGAAAGAATGCCACGTGTGTGCGTTCATCTGTTATATCCGCCAAAGGTGGCTACTTTGATGAGTCAACAGTTAAGAATACATTTCGGTCTATGAATTGATTCCATGATTTCATTTTTGACTCCAATTGCTTATTTGTACTATGCTTTGACGTCTGAGTGCAATGAGACATTAAACGGCATAATTTTCAGTAAAAACACTGGAAAAAGTGGGGTGTTCTAAAACTTTTGACCGGTAGTGTACAACATTTAAATACAGTATGCAGTGATCAGTGCCTACTACATACCGCATTAGAATGTAGTATGTAGTAGGCAAATTCAAAAACAGCCAATCACTAGCGTGTCTTGCCAGCGTCAGCAACTTTGGCACCTGTGGTTGGCACACAGCCAGACCGCAATTGAACGGATGCAGTGTGAGTTGACACACTGACTTGAATGAATCCTAATTGTTTTTTGCCATGACACAACAGAGACAGAACACAGACAGGTGCGCTAGGCTACATATTTATCAATCTAATGTGTTTTATCTTCATCTTTCCACATAATTATTTAAAAGAACTTT
>RPOG01004677.1:32500-41289 GCA_008086565.1 Thalassoma bifasciatum
AAAGTCTTAAATGGATCCAGCGAGAAACCAGTGCTTGCGAAAGGTTCCTAGATATGTGTTATGTTGTTGATATGTTATGTTGTTGAGTAAGCACAAACCAGGATTTGGGGAATACATGCACAATCTCAGCTCCCGTCTGGATCAAAGCAGTTCAATGCAAAGTTGCAGCATTAGCCATTAAGGGGTTCAGTACAAAACTTGACACAAAAAGTAGTGAAGAACAAGAAACCACTAAAAAGTTCAAAATCTCTAAAAAAAAAAAAAAAAAACTACTCCATGATAGTAGCTGGGGTAAAAGTAATAAGTGGCTTTCACCCTTTGTTGGGGTAGAAGAAGCACTGAAACACAGGACTTGGGGTAGATTTTTCAATTTTTAACAATAAGTTCTTTTGGGGTTTTGTAAAACTGCTAGGCTGCAAACTCATTAGAGTGTCTGAAGTCTCTGATGCCAATATTTGTGCACACTCAAAGAGCAAATGGCATTCCTGAGCCCTTCTGAAGCAAAGCTGCCTTTGTGACTATGCACTAGTTACTTCGCATGTTGACTTGCTCCAGAGTTAAAGTTCCTGGAAAAGCAGAGGCCCCTTTTAATTAGAACTTACAAGCCCCCCCCCATTTGTATTCACTAATATGCTCCATTTTTTGTTCCCAAACTGTTGCTTTCCTTGGCAGGGAAGAGAGGGGCTAAATTTAGAGGTCTGTGACTGAAGTCTTTCCCAGGAGAGCCTCATAATGACAGAGTAGGTTTGATGGAAAAAGGCCTCTGCTGCAGTAACAGCCAGATGCTGATGCATCACACACATGTCCAACAAAAAAAAAGATACACACACACACACTTGTTGCCTCCTACTGTGTGTATTTGCTTGAAGCTCTGTCACAGACATTGTTGGTTTATTTCCACACAGATTGAAAATCAGTTTACCACCAGCCTCACTGGCTGCCACACTGAATCTTTGCTGTGCCCTGATCCCCTTCACACAGGGGTCCTAGTAAATTATTCAGTGTACAGGAAAGGTGCTGATGACAGAGTGTGTTTGCTCTATCTATAAAAAAGAGAGCCTATTTGTCTGAGAGCTGGTTTTTCACCTCCTGCTAGGGAACAACGATCATGAGGCATTTGAAGATAAAACCTTTTTTCTCTTATCTAGGGGGAACACTAAGAAGTTTTGATGTTCTCTGCCTTCATCTACATCAACCCAATAGCTCCCCCTGCTGACCAGTCAGAAACACTGCAGCTGAGTAAAATGCATCAGTCAAAAATTAAAAGAAAGAATAAATACTACATGGACCCAAAAAATCAGCTGTTGGTGATTTTTTATTGTTGTGTTATAGAATAAAACACATTTTTATTAAAAGATCATTCTAGTTTACGTTCCTAAAAATAAAACATCCACATCTGCAGCTCTTTGTTCAAACTCCATCACAGGAAAAATAGTAATAGTAACAAGCAGCAAACTAAGCAATACAGCCAGGGCAGGCACAAAGGCACACATGCACGCACGCACTGACCAAGGAGGAAAAGGGCAAAAAACAATACCTGGATGGGATACAAAGGCACCTGAGGGGGGCCTCAGGGGTATCAGGGAGCCACACAAGCCACAGCACACACCACAAAACACCAAGAGGGCATCATACATGTGGAAGGGAGTGGAAGGACACATAAGCAGATCCACACTAGAAAATAAGCACAACGCTGCCACATGGTGACACACACCTGAGAAGATGCACATATTGGCCAAAGGAAGTTTAAGTTTCACTCTCTGTAACTCACTTTTATTTCCAAACAGGTTAAAAGGGATTGACAACACCTACATAAGCATGAAAACATGGTGCCCCACTCCAAGAGGGCCTAACAAAGCCACCTGTTTAACACAGCAGCCAGAGACTCAGTGTTTCACAAGCAATAGACTAAGCAATACGGCAAAAAAACGATACCTGGATGGGATACAAAGGCACATGAGGGGGGCCTCGGGGGTTCAGGGAGCCACAGCACACACCACAAAACACAGAGAGGGCATCATACATACAGTGGAAGGGAGTGGAAGGACACATTAGCAGATCCGCAAACATTCCTAAGTCCCTTTTTATGCTCTCTAGAACTGTCTCATACGGGTGTCACCAAGGGGTCGGGAGGCCCTGGTGACAGACTTTGGGCTGGCCAGAGAGGTGGTGGAGCTGCCAGTCAAAGATCCTGCCAGGAAGCTGTCACTAGTGGGTTCAGCCTTTTGGATGGCTCCAGAGATGCTCAGAGGAGAGCCATATGACCGCAAGGTAAAAAACCCCTGGAGTATCTCAGGGACCACAGTTTGCCTAGCTTTGGAGTTTAAAAAAAGAATTCCAGTGAGGATTCTTTTATAAGATAGCCAGACACGGGATCTGCTGCTGTGTTACAATGAGCAGAAACTGAGTTTGGACAACCAATCACAACCAAGCAGCAACCTCTTATCTTTTCTCACTCTGTCCAGGTGGATGTCTTTTCCTTTGGAATTGTGCTCTGTGAAATCCTTGCCAGGATCCCTGCTGACCCAGAGATACTACCCCGCACACAGGTACGGCTAAAACACAACAATCCCTCCCACTGCAAAAACTAAAATCCAAGCAAGTGTTTTTATTATTGTAGTAAATGAGCCACACTTAATTAAAAAAAAAAAACTATATATACATATATATAAATTTGGGAATTTAAATTGTCTGTCTGTCTGTCTGTCTGTCTGTCTGTTTCAGGACTATGGGCTAGATGTGGAAGCTTTCAGAGAGATGGTGACGGGCTGCCCTCAGCCTCTCCTAGAGCTAGCTGCCAGCTGCTGTATGGTAGGAAGTTAAAAGAAACTATTAAGAGATTCCTAAATCTCCTGGATCAATCTGCCTCTACCGAGACCATTGTTATCCTGGTTTATTAGGAGTTGATATCAGAACTGAAAATATTTTATCGAACCTCTAGGGGGACTCAGTTACAGCTATTCCCATTCAAAAGTGTTAAAATATAGGAAAAGTTAAATAAAAAGATAAGCATAAGAGTCATATGGAAATGAAAATAAAAACAAAGGATACCAAGTATGGACATTCTACTAAGACACATATGGTGTACAAATAAAGACAAAGGTTATGGGTCAAGTTAAGGGTTTTGGAGCTGTTGCAACCTAAATTGTATGGGGTAAGCTCGGCTGTACCTTTTTTCTCTTACCTTTCTACCGTAATTGTGTCTCAGAGCAGGGGAAAGGCTTTGTACTACTGTTGCATCTTTTACAGAAAAAAAGCTTTACTGTCCTCTCCTTCACTCCCAGATGGAGTCCTTCAGACGGCCATCGTTCACTGAGCTGCTGGATGAAATGGGAGAAGTGGCAGAGAGTCTGGAGCTGCAAGCGAAGCCTGAAGTGAAT
The DNA here is from genome assembly GCA_008086565.1 of Thalassoma bifasciatum. Classification (NCBI taxonomy): domain Eukaryota; kingdom Metazoa; phylum Chordata; class Actinopteri; order Labriformes; family Labridae; genus Thalassoma; species Thalassoma bifasciatum. The sequence continues at coordinate 35,881 of RPOG01004677.1, forward strand.
AAGTGCTGAGGGATCAGCCTGGTGTCAGTCACTTCCATGGAAGCAGGACAGAGTCCTGAGATTGTTTCTTGCTGTTTGAACAAGAAACTGGACTGAGCAGACTGAGCAGACAGAAACTTCCTCAGCCCTTTGAGAAAGTTCCTCCTATACACACACATACACACACACTCTGGGTGAGTTCCTGCAGATACATGAGGAGTGTGTTTGAGGGGCAGTGGAAACACGCCTGACCCCTTATTGGACACTTTGATGTCATACACTTGTGCTTAAAGAGGTGGTAGTTAAACCAATATGGAGTGCATACACAGAAAAGTCTGTTTTTACTGAACGTCTTAGGGGCCTGAAAGCTTTTTCCTCCCTCCCCGCCTTGGTTCTCTGATTCTTCTTTGTTTGTAATGGCTCAGATGTATAGTTGTTTAGTCTGGTGTACTTTACGTCCCCTCTGTGTGTTCCTGTCCCTTTGACTCTTCAGGCTTCTGCACTTTTCCAACAGGAAACTGGAATAATCTGTGCCTTTCAGTGAAAACCAGTGACAGAAATATCTCTGCACCCATTGATTCAAGCATCAAATGAATGACAAATCAGGAACTAAGGATATAAGATGGCTTCAACATACAAATATATAAACCCTGAACATGCAGATGTGAAGCCCTTTCTCAGATCCATACTTCAAGGTTTTAGCTGTTCATTAGCAGCCAACAAATCTTCATGCATGGAACACAACTCTGAATTTTTGACTGAGCTGGTGTTATTCCCTCAAATCCATGAGTCATTTCTGAACACTGACTTGACAGAGGATTTCTATCAGTGGCAACATGTCAGTTGATTTCTTCTTTTCATGTCTTTTTGCTTTTATGTTCTGTGTCATGACTCTTCTCAATGTATGGAGTTGCTTCGAAGTGAAGATATGAGTGTAGATATTTGAGCATACATTGTTTTGCAGTGATTTTTTTCTGGGTGGGGAGTTATTCGTAAGGGATATTGGTTAAGTTTGATGGTGTATACTAGTTTCGCATTTGTATTGTTTTTAGATTTTTTAGTCAGCTTCATTATAAAGTGAACTTTCAAAGACACATTCAGTTCCCAAGTGTTTCTTTTTTATCACACCTTTAAAACATGCATGAAGGAACGCGGATGGCCGAGTGGATATGGCTGCGCACCATGAGGTTTGCCCTCGAGCGGGCGGCCCGGGTTCGAATCCGACCTGTGGCCCATTTCCCGCATGTCACTCCCCACTCTCCCTCCCCTTTCCGACACTATCCACTATCCTTCTCTATCAAATAAAGGCACAAAGGCCAAAAAAATAACTTTAAAAAAAAAAAAAAAAAAAAACATGCATGAAAAACCCAGCAACATGTTGACTCAACACATGAACAGGAGGGCTGAGTATGTGCGAAAGCTTCAGAGGTATACAGTGACATTAGATAAACGGGAAATGAATTACAAACACAGGGTAAAAGAAGTGAAAGAGAGAAGAGCAGGCCATACATAAAGAGAACAAAATACTGTATAGCGAGGCACTGAAGGGACTGCAAGGATTTAGATCATGAAAAAGTCTTATATCTAGATTTATGGCCAATCATAATCCACAACTTATTTTAACAAGGTCAGCACTGAAAAAAAGGTTATTTCTAATTGCTAATTCCAAGCTTCCAAATCACGTCCCCATGATAATTCCATGACAGCTAACAAAGTGAGATCTGTGTTTTTTTTCTGCTAAAAACCATCTCTGTGATTTATTTAGTAGTAACGGTGGAAACAGGAGCTAGGCTGTCCAACAGAAAAGAAGAGCTATAAATGTTAAACTGGAGAGTGATAGAGCACATGATACACGCAGGTTAAAGTCTAAAAATTAAGCAAGAAGTAACACACAAAGGCTAAAGGCCAAAGGCTATAACACAGACAAAAGCTAGAGCATAAGAAAGGCTTGTCTTTATTTGTAGCACGGTTTTATATAAAAAGAAAAATGAAGTGGTTAAGCTGAAAGTGACATTTAATTCAATTCTCTTCATGATGAGAGTATATGATTCATATTTGGTGAACAGCAACTCCTCCAGGGCAAAGTTGTATGGAACATCAATGTTTCCTCTAAATTTACAGGCTGGCGGGGGCCTCACCTGTTTATTTTTGTTTTTGTTTTTTTTTTGTTACTTAAAGGTTTGCCTTCTTATTTGGGCTTTAATCAACTTTAACTTTCTTTGACTGGCTAATACACATTTATGTATGTTACATTTTTTATAATAAAACCATACACTGGAATATAATATCCATACAACCACAGTTACTCATAGTTGTTAAAGAGGAGAGTGAAGTTAAAGAGTGTATATGGTAATAATTTGTATTTACACACCCTGGCCCCCCCTATATGTCTCACTGCTCTCATTGTGCCGCCCAAATTTCAAAGTCAGAAAATACCCCTGCACAGCTGTGTATAGTTGGTGTGATATGAAAGCCAACAGGCTCTCAGGTTTCCTCGACAAAAAGGGAACAAAACCTTTATTGTTGATTTGCAAAGAATGAGAGGAAAATACCAAACTACAAGTTTAAAGCTAATATAAACCACACAGAGCCTGATCTACTGACAGTTTGCATGTCCAAAAACACTTGCAAACGCAAAAGCGTGTGCCAAGCTGATCCACTAATGGGTGCAGATGTGGATTGCGTCTCTCACGTGGGCGAAACAGCATGCGCCATCCATTCAGCGCATCTGCCTCCATGAATATGCAGAATGCATGCTGATTGCCAGAAAATGCACAACTCTGCGACGCAAAGTGATTTGGCAAACCTTAAATGGTATGCAGTCGCTGTTTTAGCATATTCAGTTTGCCTGTATGAAAGGCAGGTGCAAACTGAAACAGTGTTACACACAAAAGGCCACAATCTAGTAGAATAAACAGGTATATGTTTAGACATCTCCACCCATGAGGTCTAAAAAAAACTCTTGGAATATAAAAAACAAACACAAAAAACAGACATTATCATGATGTGAACTGTGTTTGCTTTTTTAAAGACTTCAGAATTCAAGTAAGATCCCAGCGCTTTTGTTACTTTTCAGGTGTTAACCTTGCGGGAATAAAGATAGAACGACTTGAACATCTGTTTTGAATTTGAGACAATGTAACAGTGACGATGCACAATCAATGAAGTTATGTCCTTGGGATTGACCGGATCAGCCAGATATCAAAGAGAAAAGGGAAAACCCTATGTCAGAGGATTTTCTTGTGGCTGGTACACAAGAAAACCTTGGTTTGCTTTCCGTGTTTATTTTTCTTAAAACTGCTGACACGGATACCACACGGGCCGTCACTGGAATAAAAGAAATGGGCATTTATTTGCGAATGCACCAGAGCAAACATGGAAAACTCCATGAAGCTAACCATGCTAGGAGCAATCAGCATTATAGGCAGCAGGGTGACAAAGCCACAGGACTGTGGTGAGGAAACATAACACAGAAGTGGATAGAAACAGGTACATTTTATCAAAGAAAATTGACTGTGTGAAATTCTGTGGTTTAGTTTAGTTTAGTTTAGTTTATTCACTCACATCAACCTTGGCGAGCGCTGGTACACATACATGCATACATATACATATACATATACACATACATATACATATACATATACACATTCATATACATATGCATATACATATGTACCGTAGATTTCACACTGGATGTGTGGAAAGGGTGACCCCAAAGAAGCTATTTAAAGCTTGTAGCAGGGGGCCCGTTTTCCCACAAATAAAGCAGGAGCACACAAGTAAAATAACAACACAGATACAGACGGAAAAAAAAGAAACAAAAAGAGAAAGAAAATGAAAAAAGAAACGAAAAAGTAGCAGACGACCCTGATATTGTTGGTGGATGCAGTGATATAACCAGTAAATCAGAGATACTTAGACAATAGTAACTGTTTTAGTTTTTCTTGAAGACAGAGATGCAATGTGACGTTTTTAACTCATTATCAAGCTCATTCCAGATCTGAGGCCCTCTGCAGACAATACTAAGGCTGGAGCGTTTTAGTCTACGCTTCTTTCCAGTGATAAGATGTTTGTTCCTGGTAGCATGGGTGTGTGTGGGTAAAGAGATTGGAATGAGCTCACACAGTTTATTGTTCATTTTGTGCACGGTTTGATACATTATACAAGCATTTTGTAGATAGTTGTGTTCTGTTAGACGCAGAAGATTGTGGCGTTTGAAAAGTATTCTGGAGGGGGAGTTGAACTCAGACCATGTTATTGCACGTATGACCTTCTTTTGGAGATTCTCCAGCTTTTTTAGGTGAGTGTGAAATGTGTTGCACCATATGATATTACAGTAATTCAAATGAGGTTCAAACAAAGTTTTGTACAAGGTGAGAAGTGCTGAGAGTGGAAGAAAATGTCTTATCTTAAAAAACAGAGAAGCATATTTTGATAACTTCTTTATGAGTTCTTGGATGTGGTGTCTGAAATTAAGGTTTTCGTCAATGAGAACCCCCAGAAATTTTGTTGTGGTGACTCTTTGAATAATCTGCCCATGTATTTTTGGGGAGATTAGCTCAACGGCAGCCTTTTTATGTGAATGAAAAATAATGTAGTTTGTTTTATTGATGTTTAAAGAAAGTTTATTGCACTTGAACCATTTGTCAATTTCCACAAGTTCGTCATTCATGATTCGTTCTAATTCATCTGGGTGTTTGTGGGAGAAAAGCAAGTTTGTGTCATCAGCATATAGGATTTTATGTGATAAAGGTGAGGCGTTAACAAAGTCATTAATATACAGGATAAATAGGAGAGGTCCTAAGATGGAGCCTTGTGGAACTCCATGAATGATGGGTTTATTGGAGGATTTTTGGTCCTTTATGCAGACATGCTGATGTCTCCCAGACAGATAACTAACGAACCAGTCTAGAGCTAGGCCTCTGATGCCATAGTGCTTTAATTTATGAATCAGGATGTCGAACTTGATGGTATCAAATGCTTTAGATAGGTCCAGAAAAATGCCAACATCACAGTTACCTTTTTCAATTGCGTCGTTAATTTTTTTCAATTAAGTCAAGTATTGCCATTGCTGTAGTGTTGTTCTTTCTGAAGCCATACTGAGATGGGACTATGATGCTGAGCTTGTCAAGGTACTTGGTAAGTCTATTGTAAACTACTCTTTCTAGGACCTTAGAGAGAGTAGGTAGAATGGAGATTGGACGGTAGTTGTTGAGGTCGTTCTTATCACCGGATTTGAAGACAGGTGTAACTCGTGCTATTTTGGCGGCCTGTGGTACTACTCCAGAAAGGAGAGACAAATTTATACAGTGGGTCAGAGGTTCAACAATTTCATTGACGATGCTCTTTAGGATTTTACTTGAGATTTCATCAGTCCCAGCTGAGTTGGAGCTGTTCATGTTTGTGATGATTTTCCGAACTTCATCGCAA
>RPOG01004678.1:5000-13887 GCA_008086565.1 Thalassoma bifasciatum
TGTGTTTATCTGTGTTTACCTGTATTTGCCTGTGTTTACCTGTGTTTACCTGTATTTACCTGTGTTTACCTGTATTTACCTGTATTTACCTGTGTTCACCTGTATTTACCTGTATTTGCCTGTGTTCACCTGTGTTTATCTGTGTTCACCTGTGTTAATCTGTGTTTACCTGTGTTCACCTGCAGCTCCTCTCTCTCCCCCTCAGGCTCGTTAATGTCCGTTAACCCTGGCGTCGCTCGTTTAGTCAAAGAGCTTTTCTGCCTTAACGAGCGCGTCGTTCTAACCGGCCAATGGCAGCACGGCTTCTTCTCCTTCACTGCGGTAGGAGCCACAAATGTCGGATCAATAAAGGTTTATTTTGACAAGGTGAGTCCAGGTGAAGCTCCTCCTCTTTTCAAATGACAGTAGGTCCCTCAGGTGTTTCTCAGGCGTATCTCAGGTGTATCACAGGTGTATCTCAGGTGTTTCTCAGGTGTATCACAGGTGTATCTCAGGTGTTTCTCAGGTGTATCTCAGGTGTATCTCAGGTGTATCTCAGGTGTTTCTCAGGTGTATCTCAGGTGTATCTCAGGTGTATCTCAGGTGTATCTCAGGTGTTTCTCAGGTGTTTCTCAGGTGTTTCTCAGGTGTATCTCAGGTGTTTCTCAGGTGTTTCTCAGGTGTATCTCAGGTGTATCTCAGGTGTATCTCAGGTGTATCTCAGGTGTTTCTCAGGTGTATCTCAGGTGTGTCTCAGGTGTATCTCAGGTGTATCTCAGGTGTGTCTCAGGTGTTTTTCAGGTGTTTTCTTTCTCTCCTCAGGAGCTCCAAACAAACGCGCCTCATTACCTGAAAGGATCATTCCATGACCGCAGTTACCTGACAGGTGTGGACCAGGAGATGAAGTTGTCAGGTGAAGGGGGCGTGGTCACTGGAAATGGAGTGGGCGTGGCCTTGCAGAAGGGGGCGGCGCTGGGCGAGTTTAATCTTGGCTCCACCGTTGTTCTGCTGTTTGAAGCTCCTAAAGACTTCAGGTTCAACCTGCAGCCGGGTCAGCGAATCAGAGTGGGCGAGGGGCTTGGAGGCTCCTGATTGGCTGCCTGGAAAAAACAGGGGGAGGGGCCTGGTGATGTGGACTGTTAAAGATTGACACAAAGGGACTAAAGCATCATGGGAAATTTTTTTTCCAGAAGAAAAGCTGTGGATGAATTTTCTTTGGCAAAGACTCAAACTCCCAGGATGCCTTGAGCCTCATGTTGGGGAAAATGCCAAACCTCTCTCTCTCTCTCTCTCTCTCTTTGTCTCTCCTCCCCCTCTCTCTCTCTCTCGCTCTCTCTCTCTCTCTCTCTCTCTCTCTCTCTCTCTCTCTCTCTCTCTCTCTCTCTCTCTCTCTCTCTCTCTCTCTCTCTCTCTCTCTCTCTCTCTCTCTCTCTCTCTCTCTCTCTCTCTCTCTCTCTCTCTCTCTCTCTCTCTCTTTCTCTCTCTCTCTCTCTCTCTCTCTCTCTCTCTCTCTCTCTCTCTCTCTCTGTCTCTCTCTCTCTCTCTCTCTCTCTGTTTCCTGTTCTGCCTTTATCTCGCTCGTCCACTGAACCTGTTTGAAGAAACTTTACTAAAACTTTATTGAAACTTTATTTTTTCATAAACTGCAGAAACGTTTGACCGTCCTCTGAATATCTCTGACATCAGCCCTTTGTCAGCAGCTGATTGGTCCAAACACGATGGAAGCTCCTCATTGGTTGAGAAGAGCTGAGACAACTAAAAAACAACTTTTTGTGAAATGAAACTGTTTTATAAACAAATTATAAACAAATAAACGTTTTCTCCGTCAGACACAAACTGACACTGGTTTTATTTTTTACAGACGGACAGGTGAGAGACAGCTGAGAGAGAGGTGAGAGACAGGTGGGAGAGAGACAGGTGAGAGAGAGGTGAGAGACAGGTGAGAGAGAGACAGGTGAGAGACAGGTGAGAGAGAGACAGGTGAGAGACAGGTGAGAGAGAGGTGAGAGACAGGTGAGAGAGAGGTGAGAGACAGGTGAGAGAGAGACAGGTGAGAGACAGGTGAGAGAGAGACAGGTGAGAGACAGGTGAGAGAGAGACAGGTGAGAGACAGGTGAGAGAGAGACAGGTGAGAGAGAGGTGAGAGACAGGTGAGAGAGAGACAGGTGAGAGACAGGTGAGAGACAGGTGAGAGACAGGTCAGAGAGAGACAGGTGAGAGACAGACAGGTGAGAGACAGGTGAGACACAGACAGGTGAGACACAGACAGGTGAGGTGTGTGTGAAAGGTTAATCTTTGTAGTTTTTTAGTCAGTGTTGGGAAGAAGAAAAAAGTTTTAAAAAATCAGGTAAAAATATTTCAAACTTTTGAAATGAACCTTTTTACAAAGTTTGTTTAAAACGATAAAAGTTTCGCACAGAAAATCAGGTTAATTCAGATAAAATCACATTTATTCAGGTGAATCCAGGTGAATTCAGGTGAATCCAGGTGAATCCAGGTGAAGGTCGTGTGTCACTCCTGGCGTTCAGTCTTAGCTCCGCCCACCGCAGCAGGACCAACAGCACAGCCAATAGGAGGGCGGAGGACAGCAGTTGCCATAGCGATGGAAGCGGGGCTCAGCCAGGCCGCCGTGTGACCAGCCGTCCTCAGGCTCCTCCTTCCCCAGCCACAGCTTCCCGTCCCTGGCGGCGTCTGCAGGCTCCGCCCCCTCCCTCCGAGTGGCGCTCCAGGATGACAGGGAGCAGGAGGAGGCGCAGGTCTGCTGAGCCTTCACCCCCAAGAAGGAGGCCAGGTCCAGGTCCAGGCCGGCGGCGCCCCCTCTGGGCCGTGGCGTGTTCTGACGACACTGAGGACACGGGATCCACACCTGAGGGGGCGGAGCCAAAGGTCGGGAGAGTTTACGGCCCGATGTATAGATCAAAGGATAAAGGATCAGGTGAGGAAACAGCCTGATGATGTCATCACTCACCTGTTCATTGATCACCGTGTCCAGTCTTTTCAGACACGCCTGGCAGAAGGAGTGGCCACAGTGCAGTCGCCGTGGTAACCTGCTCGTGAGGTCATAGCTGCCAAAACACACGATGCAGACCAGGTCCTGCTTCCTCAGTGACATCACGGTCTCTATGGCAACCGTGGATGGAGGAGGGAGGGTCCCACAGGTGGCGGTCCCACAGGTGGAGGTCCCACAGGTGGAGGTCCGCAACTCTCCATCGTCTTCTTCTTCTTCTGATCTGTGGTTCCACATTCGAACCTGAGTGAAACAAAACAAGAGCAAGAGAAAGAGAAAGAAAGGTCCTAACAGGTCCAAACAGGTCCTTAAAGATCCCTAAGGTCTTTAAAGATAACCAAAGGTCCTTAAAGATCCCTAAAGGTCCTTGAAGATCCCTAAAGGTCTTTAAAGATCACCAAAGGTCCTTAAAGATCCTAAGTGGTATCTGGAGTTCCTGAAAGGTCCTTAAAGATCCCTAAAGGTCCTTGAAGATCCCTAAAGGTCTTTAAAGATCACCAAAGGTCCTTAAAGATCCTAAGTGGTATCTGGAGTTCCTGAAAGGTCCTTAAAGATCCCTAAAGGTTTCTGTGTTTCCTCTGAAGGATCCTCAAAGATCAGTTCAGGTAAAAAGCTGAAAGATGGAAACCATCATCTTCATCTTCATCATCATCATCAGCTCAAAGAAACTCAGATTTTCAGAGAAGTTTAAAAGTTCATGTTGAAGGTAGAAAACTAATTTAGAACCAAACAAAAACGTTTTCTCTGAGAAAAGGAAGTTTGGACTGAAACTTCAACACTAAAACACAGTCGCTCCAGAGACGAACAACACGAGCTCAAGTTTGTCACGCAGACTATGGAGCTAACAGACAATGGTGCTAACAGACAATGGTGCTAACAGACAATGGCGCTAACAGACAATGGCACTAACAGACAATGGCGCAAACAGACAATGGCGCTAACAGACAATGGCGCAAACAGACAATGGCGCTAACAGACAATGGCGCTAACAGACAATGGCGCTAACAGACAATGGCGCTAACAGACAATGGCGCTAACAGACCGCGGCGCTGGATTTGTGTTTGAATTTTCAGCCAAAGTTAAATCTCTGTTTAAAAAAAAAAAAACTCACCTGAAAATGTTCCTTCCTGTTTGCTTACATCACATCCTGTTTTCTTCTTCTCTTGTTTGTTCTTTCTCTGTCCTGTTGTTGTTGTTGTTGTTGTTGTTGTTGTTGTTGTTTGTCTTCTCTTCCTTTTTGTTTTCTCCTTTTTCCTGTTTTTCTTTTCTTCTGTTTCTTTGTTTAACTCTTTTTTCCTTTTGTTTCTCTGTTGCTTCTGTTCCTCTCTCTCCGCTCGTTACTCTCTCTTCTCTTTCTTCCTTTTTGTTCGTTTGGTCGCCCGTCAGAGAGAGAGAGAGAGAGAGAGAGAGAGGCAGCTCCATCAATTATTCAGCCTCGCTCGCCCTCAGACTCTTTCTCTCTCTCTGTTTTTATCTTCTCACAGTTTTCATGAAACTTTTCTTCAGCCACGAGCAAACGTCTCAGTTTTCAAACATGTGGAAACGTGAAAACTTTGAAATATTTAAACACAGACAGAGAGGAGAGCTGATCGTTAACATTAAAGACAGATCAGAGTAAAACAAAACCACAGAGAAACATGACATCAGGCCTCATCAGCCAATCAGAGCAGAGTTTATTCAGTAAAAACCAAAAACAGTTTAACAAGCAGAAACTGAACCAGAGAAACCTNGTCCCACAGGTGGAGGTCCCACAGGTGGCGGTCCCACAGGTGGAGGTCCCACAGGTGGAGGTCCGCAACTCTCCATCGTCTTCTTCTTCTTCTGATCTGTGGTTCCACATTCGAACCTGAGTGAAACAAAACAAGAGCAAGAGAAAGAGAAAGAAAGGTCCAAACAGGTCCAAACAGGTCCTTAAAGATCCCGAAGGTCTTTAAAGATCACCAAAGGTCCTTAAAGATCCCTAAAGGTCCTTAAAGATCCTAAGTGGTATCTGGAGTTCCTGAAAGGTCCTTAAAGATCCCTAAAGGTTTCTGTGTTTCCTCTGAAGGATCCTCAAAGATCAGTTCAGGTAAAAAGCTGAAAGATGGAAACCATCATCATCATCTTCATCATCATCTTCAGCTCAAAGAAACTCAGATTTTCAGAGAAGTTTAAAAGTTCATGTTGAAGATAGAAAACTGATTTAGAACCAAACAAAAACGTTTTCTCTGAGAAAAGGAGGTTTGGACTGAAACTTCAACACTAAAACACAGTCGCTCCAGAGACGAACAACACGAGCTCAAGTTTGTCACGCAGACTATGGCGCTAACAGACTATGGCGCTAACAGACTATGGCGCTAACAGACAATGGCGCTAACAGACAATGGCACTAACAGACAATGGTGCTAACAGACTATGGTGCTAACAGACCCCGGCGCTAACAGACAATGGCGCTAACAGACAATGGCGCTAACAGACTATGGCGCTAACAGACAATGGCGCTAACAGACAATGGCGCTAACAGACCGCGGCGCTAACAGACAATGGCGCTAACAGACAATGGCGCTAACAGACCGCGGCGCTGGATTTGTGTGTGAATTTTCAGCCAAAGTTAAATCTCTGTTTAAAAAAAAAAAACTCACCTGAAAATGTTCCTTCCTGTTTGCTTACATCACATCCTGTTTTCTTCTTCTCTTGTTTGTTCTTTCTCTGTCCTGTTGTTGTTGTTGTTGTTGTTGTTGTTGTTGTTGTTGTTGTTGTTGTTGTTGTTGTTTGTCTTCTCTTCCTTTTTGTTTTCTCCTTTTTCCTGTTTTTCTTTTCTTCTGTTTCTTTGTTTAACTCTTTTTTCCTTTTGTTTCTCTGTTGCTTCTGTTCCTCTCTCTCCGCTCGTTACTCTCTCTTCTCTTTCTTCCTTTTTGTTCGTTTGGTCGCCCGTCAGAGAGAGAGAGAGAGAGAGAGAGGCAGCTCCATCAATAATTCAGCCTCGCTCGCCCTCAGACTCTTTCTCTCTCTCTGTTTTTATCTTCTCACAGTTTTCATGAAACTTTTCTTCAGCCACGAACAAACGTCTCAGTTTTCAAACATGTGGAAACGTGAAAACTTTGAAATATTTAAACACAGACAGAGAGGAGAGCTGATCGTTAACATTAAAGACAGATCAGAGTAAAACAAAACCACAGAGAAACATGACATCAGGCCTCATCAGCCAATCAGAGCAGAGTTTATTCAGTAAAAACCAAAAACAGTTTAACAAGCAGAAACTGAACCAGAGAAACCTAATCAGCTGATCTCAGGTCGGCCTATCAGGTTACAGCTCAGCCTGGACTCAAACAGGTTACCTAGCAACCGGGGGGGGGGGGGGGTAGTCTTTGAAGGCAGTGTGATGTCACTCGTGAGGGGGCGTGGCCTCTGCCCTCAGTTTGTCCTGTCAGGCTGAAACACAACAGTGTTGGTACAGAAATATTATTATTTCACCGTTAGCGAAAGTAATTACTCCTGGAAGTTACTCAACTAAAAGTGAGAGTTTACTTTAACTGTTTATAAAAACACATTAATTGATAAAAACACAACAATCTACAGAGTCATTTCATCACGTACGTCAGTCAAACAGTTTTCAGTTTGAAGCTACAGTCAGTGATTTTACTGTTTTTACAGTTGTTGTCACACAAACCTGGAAACCAGGAAAACTCTAAAGACGAAGCAGAAAGTTTTTGTTTTCATCTGTAACTTTAGTTTAGTGCAGAGAAAAAACAGCAAAATCACCGTCAGAGTAAAGTTGTGTCTCAGTACAAAGTCTCCTTCAACTTACATCAACTTAAACAAACAATGAGGACAAACAAGAAAAATAATGTTTGTTGATGTTTCTAGAAGCTTTGTTTGTAAACAGAAAGGATGGTCCATCAGTCTGCGCTCTGATTGGTCCGTTTATTCACGTTTAACAGATCATAGGTTACATTCACTTCATGTTAAATTAATGTTTTATTAAAGGTTACAACAAACTTTATTTCATCAGCAGCAAAATCACTTTTCAGTTTCATTCAAGAAACAAAAAGACGATGACGTTACGAATAACAGGGGGGGGGGGGGTCAGCCAGCCAATCAGAAACAACCTGGACAACCTGAACCAATCAGAAACAAACACCTGTTCCCTCATCATCAGTTCACCTTCACACGTTCACAAAATAACATGTTCACACATTTATAATTTACAGAAACTGAACTCAAAAATCAAAGAGGAAAGAACTTTCAATTAACTCAGAGATAAAAACATTCACTCATTCATCTTTTTAAACATTCACTTATTCATCTTTTTAAACATTCACTCATTCATCTTTTTAAACATTCACTCATTCATCTTTTTAAACATTCACTCATTCATCTTTTTTAACATTCACTCATTCATCTTTTTTAACATTCACTCATTCATCTTTTTTAACATTCACTCACATTCACTTATTCATCCCTCCATCTCTAGAAATATCAAACAGCAGCTTTATTTTGTTCCAAAAAAGTTTTGGTGAGGAGTTTTTTTTGTCCATCCCCCTGTGGGTGGTTGTTTAGTGTTGGCGCCCCCTGTGGGTGGTTGTTTAGTGTTGGCGCCCCCTGTGGGTGGTTGTTTAGTGTTGGCGCCCCCTGTGGGTGGTTGTTTTGTGTTGGCGCCCCCTGTGGGTGGTTGTTTTGTGTTGGCGCCCCCTGTGGGTGGTTGTTTAGTGTTGGCGCCCCCTGTGGGTGGTTGTTTAGTGTTGGCGCCCCCTGTGGGTGGTTGTTTTGTGTTGGCGCCCCCTGTGGGTGGTTGTTTAGTGTTGGCGCCCCCTGTGGGTGGTTGTTTTGTGTTGGCGCCCCCTGTAGGTGGTTGTTTTGTGTTGGCGCCCCCTGTAGGTGGTTGTTTAGTGTCGGCGCCCCCTGTAGGTGGTTGTTTTGTGTTGTGAATAAATGAATAAAAGTTTAAAAAATTTTAAATGTTTACATGAAGTTATTTTGATCTTACAAATATTTAAAGTCTTTTACTTTGAAGGGTCAGAGGAGCTCAGAGCCTTCATTTTATTTTGAAAGAAGTTATTTACACCACGTCCAATCACAGGAGTCTGATTTAAGCTGTTATCTTAAACTAAAAGTGTTTATTTCTTCGTTTATTGTTTATCGAGCCTTCAGCACGTCAACACGGCGAGAAAACAACTCCAGGAAGTGTCTGTTTGATTCCTCGCGCTTCTCGTGTGATGTCATATTTCAGACTCAGGTCCTCTGTCCTTCCTTGTTTCCTTCCTTGTTTCCTTCCTTGTTTCCTTCCTTGTTTCCTTCCTTGTTTCCTCCCTTGTTTTCTCAGGGCGTGAGAGGAAACATAAGGAGTCAATCAGTCAACCAATCACAGTCGTCCCTCTACTGTGACATCACTTCCTCCTCCTGCAGCGGTAGCAGCAGGCCGGGCACCTCCCACCCTCCTCCTCGCCAGCTTCTTTCACCACGTACGGCGGCGGCGGGGCGGAGCTTGACACACCGTAGGGGTTCCTGTCGTGAGTGGACAGGGCCATGGGGTTGGCGATGACAGTGGCGTCATCAGAGGGGCGGATCTTAGCGCGCGGGATGTGCACTTCGCCGTACGGGTTTTCCAGAGACACATTGATGTTCGACATGGCGACGTCTCACGGGGGGGCGGGGCCAAGAATTCCACCAACCAATCAGATGGCACCAGGAAGTCAGGCTGAGAGAGAGAGAGAGAATTTACTTTAAATTTGGGCTTTAAAACATAATTTTGACAAAATTATTTCATAATGTTGAATTTTATCTTTAAATTTTGACTTTCTTTTGAAAACTTAAGACATCCCCCCCCCTCACGCACGCACACACACACACACACATTTTTGACTTGATTATTTCAAAATTGGAACTTTATGTCAAAGTTTTTGTTTTTGTTTTACTCATGGG
>RPOG01004679.1:3313-18415 GCA_008086565.1 Thalassoma bifasciatum
GGTAAAAGTTTCTCAGTCTGCAATAAATCAGCTCAACTACAACACAACAACAAAAATGTGAAACGGTCCCAGAGATAAAAGTGAAGTGACAGGAAAGAAACAGCGGTAAATCTGCTCACTTCATCATGAAAGAGCTGTTTACTTTTACCAAATTCATAAAAGCCCCTAAATCATTTATCACTTTTTATTTTACACTAACAGCCTACGTGGGTAATGAGGACGCAGTTTTTACACCAGCTGGAAAAATAAAAAGTCAGTTGGTTTCAGATTTATTTTCAATACATGATAACTTTTGGTGCAAGATTAAAAATCAAATATGGTGATTTTACTGTAATAAACTTTTATATCTTTACAAATTTGATAAAATCAGGACTCTAATCTCTCCCTGAATTTGTCGTTTTTCTAATTAAATCAAAAATGTCCCTTGAACCACTAAAGATAATGAAAAAAAAAAACATAAAAATTCTCAAAAAAATTTTACAACTTCCTTCCCATGCTTAATTTCATTTATTTATTTTCCTTTGTATCTCATTGACATCTAATTTCACTTATCTACTTTTACTTCTGTAACTTCACCACTGATTGATGTGGTGAATTAATGACTGAAATGTACTCATGGTTTACTTATGATAAAGTTAAACATTAGAAAGAAATCCATCAGCTCCACTTCCTGAAACAGAAATCTAGAGTAGTATACGACTAAACAGGTCCAACAAAACAGTCATACTACATACTACATGTAGTATGACAGTGAGGAATGCAAAAGTAAAGCTAATGATTTTTTTTCTTGACTTATTTTTATAATTTATTATTATTAAGTTATACTAGGGCAACTTAATAAATATTGAATCAATAAATTCTCCAGAAAGAAACCTCTAAAGTTTGAAGGAAAATGTTGGAATTTTCAGGTTTGAAAAGTCTTAAATTTATCGCACAGAACAGGATTAAAACACAGACGTCCTCTGTAGATGTTACAAATGATCATAGGTCCAAGCACTTTAAACTGCATTAGTTTAACCAGGAGACTCTGATCTTTGTAATAACTGCAGAGGACGTCTGTGTTTAAATGTGGATGTTGCAGCAAAATTAATCATATTTGATTTTTAATATTATACCATATGTTATCCATTGAAAATAATCTGGATTGGATTGACTTTTTATTTTTAGAGACGATGGAAAAGCTGTTTCTGATAATGCAGGTATGATTTCAAATAAGTTAATAGGATAATGATAACATATACCATGTAAGTTCCCCACTTAAAAGATGTTTTAGGGTTTTACACTTGAATTCTTCCACTGCTTCGCCCAAACTTTCTCCAGTTTCTGTCATTTTTAATTCAGACCTGCGGCCAGGCACTTTGCATTGTGGGAAACAGTATGCCAGGTAGACTGGTCTGATGCATACTGAAAAAATTTCCTGGATCAGTAGGTCATCCGGGTAGCTTTGGCATACTGCAGCTTTTCGCAATTGTTTGCAAACTGCATACTGCATTTTGGGCAAATCAGTACGTACTGCTAGTAAAGTATGTGAATTTGCAAACAGCCAAAGACTCACAACACAAAGGTTGAGTCAACTTTTCTACATTCTAACTGGTGTCAGGTGTGATTTCTATATTACCAGCACCTGTTACTCACCACAGCTGAGTTTAAACAAGAATCACCTGCTTGAAATTAAATGATTTACCCACAATTCTAAAAGGGTGCCAACAACAGTGTTCAGCCCAATTGTAGTGTTTTGGGTAAAATTGTGTCAATTTAATTTAAACTATTGTGTCAATAATTTTAGGGAGAATTGGTGTATTTTCTGGAAACATTTCTAGGGACGCCAATACTTTCATCCATGNTTTAACAAAGCTTCTGAGTTGAGAGATTTGCAGCACGTTAGATATTCTGTGCCAACTGATAAAACTAAACAACATGAACAACGACTAAAAAGAAATCTTGCATCTCCTAAAAACCTTTCCCAAAAATCCCAACAAACTCCTCCCCAAACCTCCTAACAATACTCTGACCTAAAACCAAGCGGCAACCTCCGGTCTGAAAAAATGAGACAACGCGGAAGTGCTAAAAAGCTGCTGTTCCTCCAGTGACTGCTTGAGGTCAGATACCACCTGATCAATGAGGAGGGTTAAAGATAATATCTGGTATTATATCTTACAATGGAGTGTCCATGAAGTCAAATGAACATCAGCAAATTGACAGTGTGAACCTGGAATTTAGAGAATTTCTCAGGATCTGTTAGGATTTTCAGAATTTGTTCAGGTTTAACTGTTCAGAGCTGTTCCCTGCAATCTTCAGTGTCCAGAAAGCTGTTGGTCAGTTCATGTCCTTCAAATATCATGGAGACATAGGGAGCTTGTCTCCAGTTACCAGGCAGGTTTAAGTTGACCTGCAATGTCCTATGTAACCTGTAGGCTCTGTAAAGACCACAGTCTCTAAAGGATGTGCAAAACAACAGGTTTGTTTATGGCCCTGTTTACTCCAGGGGCCTGTTGCACAAAACTAGGATAAGGGATTAAGCCGGGATATCTTGGTTATCCTGGCTCAACTTATCCATGATCCGGTTGCACAAAACTAGGATAGTGGGAAGTGGAATATTTTATGACCTAAGTTACCATGGAGATTTATCCCGAGGAGTTAGCCTGCTCCAGACCAGGATAAGTTCCAGAATTTATCTAATCTCATCCCTCATCTCAGTCAGTAGCTACTACAAATCTGAGCCAGTAGTTATTTCAATGTCCACTACACAATGTTTTCACATTCTACTAGACCCACTGCCATCATCTAAACATTTATGATCAATAATTTATTTACTTATTCACTTTATAAATAAATAAGTAAAACTACACAGTGAAGTGTAACTTGATGTTCCTTTATTGAATAAGAATAAATCAAAGCAGGTAAACCATCATTTCTTTTCAAAAGTGAACTCACAAAGTGAAACTACAAGACAGAAAGCACAAATTTAAAGCATATTACAGAACATAAGGATAATTACACATTCAAATGTCTGTGTATAATACACTCACATGTCTTCACATTGAAATAAATGCAGGACAAATCCACACACAAATGAACAGACAAATAAATAATGCTGTAACCTCCCTGCTTACACACAGTAAACAACACAAACATCATGAGAGGCCAAATCGATTTAGATACGATAAAATAAATAAAAAAATAAAAAAATACCTTCCTCTGGGGATGAAGGCCATATTTAACTGAAATTCACAGCACCTGTCTCTGCTGCTGCACAACATATCTGACTAAATTCAAAAGATGCTTGGTAAGTAAAATAATGTAACACGTACTGGTCCCTGATCAGCAAACCACTGTGGTCATCAGGGAGGAGACAGGATTGTCTCAGTCCATGTGTGATGGTGCTCTGGGGGTCCTCCCCTTCTTCAGGTAGACCACACTTAGTAGGACGGCACAGGCCACAGTGATGTCATAGTGATGTCATATGCCCTTACGGGGCTGACCCCTAAGTTTTGAAGATGGTGAGCGTGCCTTTGGGGGGTCAAAGGTCATTTCAGCCATGGCCCTCGTCCTGGTCTGATTGTAGGTCTGCTGTGATTCCTGGGGTCTGTGAAGGGTGTCAGTAGAAAAGACTGGCAGGTTTACCCCCCTGTTCTCCAGTAACACACCAGAAAGTTCTCCTGTCAATGCAAAATCTCGTCATCACAACCTCAGGACAGAGTGACAGACATGACACAGCCATGTTGTAAAAAGTGATTATTCACAGAGGTTGTTTGGCTCAATATGTGACAGGTGCTGGTAGATTCTAGAGATCTGAGAGACTCAGGAGTCATGGACCTGATGAGACTGTCACCATGGCAGACATCTGCAAGTATAAGATAAAGACTATTTAAATCAGTTCACATCACAAACAGTGCACAGAGTTCATCAAAATCAAAAAGTCATGTTCACCTGAACATTAATGTGAAAGTATCAAAAGGATTTTCTTTTCACAAAAAATCCTTCAGGGACACATGAGGGGGATTTTCTCTATCTATCTATTGATCTATCTATCTATCTATATTATATGGGTGTGTGTGTGTGTGTGTGTGCCCGTGTGTGCGCGCACATATGTATGTGTGTGTGGTGCTAATTAAACAGCATTAGGAGCAAAGATACGATTTGACAATCTGATGAAACAGTATATTTCACTCATATCTGTTGTCAGTTCCACTCAAAATTTAAACTCATTCACAATCAGAGAAACACGAGGAGACAGCAGGCTGAAGAACGTGACAGCTGGCATCTATATGTAAGGTTATGTGAGAATTGCCTTTAGTAAGGACAAACTGCTTACTTTTACCAAAACATCCACAACACTGTTCCTGATTAATTAATGTTGTGATTTGACTTCAAAAATTTAGCGCTAGCTCACTGATTGTTCTGCCTCCTTAGAAATCTTTTCCAGTGTTTTATGTGTCAGACACCTGCAGAAAATGGGACATCAGTTCATCTCAATTTGGTCAGAAAAACCTCTGAACGTTGACTTTAGGCCTCACTCACCTGGTAAATAAACATCTGGTTTTCAGATATCTAAGATAATTCTGCACTTATCAGTGCATTTTAAATAAATACAGGGAAATCTTTTTTTTTTCAGGAATTTAGGTAAAGAAATTTGTTGAGATGATTAATTTTTTCATGTTGTGTTTTGAAAGATTTGAAGACACTTTCTGTCAAATGTTTTCAAAAGAAAACTCGATTAAAGAGATGAAGCTCTTCAACTGTTCTACTTGTCATGGTTTTTAAAATGGATTTTCCTGATCTTGGACTCTCCTTGGTCTCAGCTTTTCTTGATCTAGGTTTTGACTCTTAAAAGTTTTGGTCTTGTCTTGGTCATGGTGCATTCTGGTCTCAGGAAAGGTCTTGGTCTTGGATGTTGTGGTCTTGAGTACAACACTATTGCCAATGAAATAAAACCCTTTGAGTTCTTACGAATTGAGCCATGTTTTTATGCTTTCTCAACACACACGCAGCTCTTTGAATAGACGGGAAAATCTTTCAGTTTAAAAAAAGACTTTTCATGACCAAGCATCTCCACAATCTGCAGCAGGAAACAACAGACCTGAGGCCTGTACTACAAAGCTGGATTAACTCATCCTGGATTGATTTAACCAGACATTTACAGTCTGGATCATCTGGACTACGAAGCTGGATACCAACTCACTGAGTCAATCCAGGATTTTCAGTCTGGATCAGAGCGCGCTCACATTAAAGAGGAGGAGTTTACAGCGTCTGACCAATCACAAACACAGAGAAAGAGGAATAACCCAGCAGGGCAGCCTACTTTACTGTGGAGGAGCAGATAATTATTCTTCAAAAATAATTACCAAATAAAATATTCTTCACACACATCATCCAGAAAAGAGCGACTGTTACTGCAGCAAAAATCAGGAAGGAATGCTGCAGAAAATCACCACTGTGTTGATGCATAATTTCGAGAGATTATAATATTTAATCACTGGACAGTATACTCTGATCATTAATTTCACTTTATTACAGTGCAGAGATTTGGGGCAGAGCTCTTCCTCAGTTTTCTTCCTTTGTTTTTTATATTTTAAGTTAGGTTGTTTTGAGGATCAGCTCCTGTGTGAGCACTTTTTTATTGGAATATTAATTTCTCACTGTGATGGTGACGAGTCGTTGTGGATCCATGTTTCAGTTACACCACGACCATTATTATAAACCTCATTATTTCAGATGAACCAGACTGTGACGTGTTACATTTGTAACATGTGACTCCATCAGTCCACAGATGTAACTGAGTCCAAATCTGTATCTTTGGCTGAATATTCTTCAAAAATTAATTCAGACACATCATCCAGCACAAAAACAACACTGTTGCCACAGTTAGTGCGTAATTTTGAGAGATTGTACAAAGTTATATCATGGAACAACATAAACAGATAGAACTCTGATCATAATTTCACTTTATTACGCACAGAGGTTTGGAGCAGAGCTCTCCCTCAGCGTGAGCGCGTCCTCACAGTGACGGCATAAAAAGTTGTTGTACGTATCCATAAATTCAGGTTTCTGCAGTTAAACTGTGTGAATTATTATAAACCTCAATATTTCAGATGTGTGTAACAGCAGTGCTTTACATTTGTAACATATGACTCCATCAGCTGACAAACGTAGTTTATCCAATGAAAATCTGTATCTTATATAGGGTGTTATCAGGACATCAAAAGGATTATATTTCTCCCTAAAAACTCTCCCTCTCCTGGATGAACCGCGCACCAACTCCAACAGGATCGTCTAAGAACAGGCAGGTCATTTTCTAAGAGAGCTGATTGGTCAGGAGGCGGAGCTTTTGTCCTCGTTGATCTCTGATCCAGATCTTAATCTGCTCTGGAGCAGGTTAGTCGTTCAGCATCAGTTACCATGGAGATTTATCACGGTAAGAAGTGAACCGGCGTCGTAGGACGGAAAATCCAGAGTTAATCCTGAAGTTACCTCGATAAGAGAAAATCCGGCTTAGTAGTACAGGCCTCAGGTGACTCTTTAAAGCAGCACAAATGATAAAAATTAATATTCATTGCTAACCAGACTCAAACACTTAAACAAACTGGTCAGGCCACAACATCATCTCTGAAATCAACTGAGTCAGCTCAGACACAGGAGTCAGCTCTGGTTTGTGTCAGACAGGAACTCCTCTGGACAGGATTCATCCTGGATGCTGTTTGTAAAGTAAAGAGTAACATTGAACTTTTCTCCATGAACCCTTGATTCTCTCAATGTTGGGGGGGGTTCTATTTCCCACCCACACTTCTTGCAGTCTGAGCACTCTTGTGTATTGATTTGACAGTATCAGGGACTTTTCTGGGCTCCAGCTGTTGAGCGGTG
Source organism: Thalassoma bifasciatum (assembly GCA_008086565.1). Taxonomy (NCBI): domain Eukaryota; kingdom Metazoa; phylum Chordata; class Actinopteri; order Labriformes; family Labridae; genus Thalassoma; species Thalassoma bifasciatum. The sequence goes on from RPOG01004679.1 coordinate 10,175, forward strand.
GTGTGTAGCTTATTGGATAACATCTCATGGATCTGTGACGGACACACTCAGAGCACAGTGAGTCACTCCCTGTGACAAAGCAAACTTTCAACGATCCGTCCACCAACAGCTACCAACATATTAAACCTTTGGAAAGACACACTTCAGGCTAACTCTGCTCACAAGTTATGTTGGTGTTTATTTGGATGTAGTCTCAGGTTAAACCATACGTCCAGCTCCTGTTTCCACCATTTCTACGAAATAAATCACAGAAATTCTTTTCAGCAAAGAAAATCAAAGATCTCTCTTCTCACTGCCAAATGTCATCAGCCAGTGTGGCGTTGTCATAGAGACCTCAGTGTGCCATAAATCAATCCAGCCCCGTCCAACCTGATTGGGAAGCTGAGAAAAAGAAATCAGAATATTTTAGCACCAATAACCTCATTTTAAGTTGTGTAGCATGATCAGGCAAATATCTCCATGTGAGACTCTTTCAAAATCACTCAATAAAGTCCTCCTAGTCCCTTTAAAGAAATAATTACCACATTTAGTTTATTTTTATGCTACCGTAAAACACCAAATAATAGTAGTAATTTAAATAATTTAATATAATAATCATTTATTTGTTCGAAGCACTGCACAGACCAGGCGGCTGTTTGAGGCAGGAGTTTCATTCTTTTCTCACAAAAATCTTGCTCAGCAAAAAAAAAGAAAAATGTGGTAAATCCAATCAAATTATTTATGAACACCAGTATGATTATCACCTTTGCTTTTTGCAGGCGCCCATGTGTGCGTAATCTCATCGTCTATATCAGCAGCAAATTTTTGGTCTGTGCTGTCACTCACAGTGGCCTAAATTTCTTTGACTTTTGTTTTGATCATTTTCCGGGACACTCTCTCATGACACGCCCACTCACTGATGATCCATTCACATGTTTAACTCCAGCTCCTCACTGGTTTTCTTTCTACCTCCACCACACAGCCTCGCTCTTTTGCTGTCCTCACAGAGACGCTGAAGTTCTGATTCATTTTTCTGCCAATCTCTCACCCTCTTGGGGTCAACAGAGAAGTGTGGAGCTGCTGCTTCTCCTGAGTGTTCATGGGCATATTTGACCACAGACAGTTTAAAGTTAAGGTCGTACTTCTTTTTTTGTCTCCCTGCACCAGAGCCATGGCGATCAGCAGCAAAGTGACTGATGTGACTGATTTTAGTTGTTTATTTTAAAAGTGCGAACACCTAAAAAGAAAAAAGAAAAAAAAGGGCGGGGAGGGGGGTGTACAGCGGTGGCTACGTCTTCTTCGATCTTTTGAGAAAATACTCCCGGCATTTATTTGGGACGGGCGTTTATTTGTTTAAACGCACTGCTACACCCTGGGTTAATTGGGACTCTGCAGTTATTTGGTGTTTTACGTTAATCTGAAATGTTTTGTTGAATGATACAGTGGACATATATGTAAGTTCACAAATAAAATCTAACGTTAGAAAAAAAAAAGAAAAAAATCAAAAATTGAGGAAAAAAATCCTGTCAAGTGCTTTCATATTGAATGCTTTTCAAGCTTGTCTAAATAAATGCACCTCAAGCGAGGGGAAGTGGGACAGGTGATGTATATCTATCTATATACACTACCAGTCAAAAGTTTTAGAACACCCCAATTTTTCCAGTGTTTTTACTGAAAACGATGCCGTTTAATGTCTCATTGCACTCAGACGTCAAAGCATAGCACAAATAAGCAATTGGAGTCCAAAAAGGAATTATGGAATCAATTTATAGACCAAAATGTATTCTAAACTGTTGACTCATCAAAGTAGCCACCTTTGGCAGACATAACAGCTGAACACACACGTGGCATTCTGTCTACAATAGAAATCAAATATTCTTCAGAAAGTTCTTCCCATGTCTGTTGCAGAAGTTCCCATAAATGTGTGGCACTTGTGGGTTGCTTTGCTTTCACTCTTCTGTCCATTTCATCCCAAACCAGCTCAATGGGGTTTAAGTCTGGAGACTGTGCTGGTCACTCCATGTTTTCAAGTTTACCAGCTTGTTCTTTTTTCACAAGATAGTTCTGGCATAGCTTGGACTTATGTTTTGGGTCATTATCTTGCTGTAAGATGAACCCCTGACCAACTACACACATACCAGAGGGTATTGCATGGCGCTGCAGGATGCTGTGGTAGCTGTTTTGGTTCAGGGTGCCTCTCACTCTGAACAAGTCACCAGCCCTGGATCCAGCAAAACAAGCCCAGACCATCACACTTCCTCCTCCATGTTTGACAGTTGAAGCCACACACTGTGGAAGCATCCTTTCATCCTTTGTGTGTGTGTGTGTGTGTGTGTGTGTGTGTATACAGCTCTGGAAAAAATTGAGAGACCACTGCAAATTTTTCAGTTTCTCTGATTTTGCTATGTATAGGTGTTTGTTTTGAGTAAAATGAACATTTTTGTTTTATTATATAAACTACTGACAACATTACTCCCAAATCCCAAATATTATCATTTAGATAATTTTTTTTTTTTTTTTTTTTAAGTTATTTTTTTGGCCTTTGTACCTTTAATAGATAGAGGAGGACAGTGGATAGCGTCGGAAAGGGGAGAGAGAGTGGGGAGTGACATGCGGGAAATGGCCACAGGTCGGATTTGAACCCAGGCCGCCCGCTCGAGGGCAAACCTCATGGTGTGCAGCCATATCCACTAGGCCATCTGCGCCCCTCATTTAGATAATTTATTTACAGAAAATAAAACATGGTCAAAATACCAAAAAAGCCCACAGTTTTCAGACTTTAAATATTGCAACAACAAAAAAAAAGGTTCACATTCAATCTTAAACAACACATTACTAATGTTTTAACTTTGGAAGTACTCAGAAATCAATATTTGTTAGAATAACCCTGATTTGTAATAACATCTCTCATGTGTCTTGGCTTGTTCTCCATCAGTCTTTCACAGAGGAGAGTGATGACCTCAGCAATGGTTTTTATACATTTCCTCATTAAATAAGATTTGGTTCAGGTGATCACCTCATCAGTACCTTATCAGGTAGGAACAGGTAGAAACAGGTATAAAACAGGTGTGTTTGTGTTGGAATTCAACAGACACTGCAATGACACTGTCATATATGTAGAGATGCTGATTCCTGAAAANTTAAACAACACATTACTAATGTTTTAACTTTGGAAGTACTCAGAAATCAATATTTGTTAGAATAACCCTGATTTGTAATAACATCTCTCATGTGTCTTGGCTTGTTCTCCATCAGTCTTTCACAGAGGAGAGTGATGACCTCAGCAATGGTTTTTATACATTTCCTCATTAAATAAGATTTGGTTCAGGTGATCACCTCATCAGTACCTTATCAGGTAGGAACAGGTAGAAACAGGTATAAAACAGGTGTGTTTGTGTTGGAATTCAACAGACACTGCAATGAAATGACTGTCATATATGTAGAGATGCTGATTTTGGAAAATTTGCTGTATCTATATATCTATATATATATATATATATATATATATATATATATATACCTATATATATAGAAGTAAGGCTGTTTTTCTGGTGTTCAGGTAGGTTTGTGTTCAATTAATAGGGCGCCTCTGTGGGCCAATTGTGGCAAAGGGGAGAGAACTTAAGTCATGGTCCTCCCCCTGCTTCTTCCTCTCTCTGCTCTCGTTGGCTTCTGGGTCGCGCTGTGTGAGGGCGACCGCGTGCTCTAGGCTGTGTGCTCTGGTCTTGTGCGCCTCTGCTCCGGTTTGTGGTGGTGTACACTTGTTGCTGTTGGCTCTCTCTCTCTCCCTCCTCTTGTGGGTGTGTGTGCGTGCGCTCGGCGCTTCTACTGTGGAGGTGAAATTGTGACGTCACCATAAGCTGACGGAGGACCGCTGCTACTTTGTGGGGGGCTGCTCCACTGCTGCTTTGTGGGGTTGCTCTACTCTGCTTCAGGTGGGGTGCCACTCTACTCTGCTTGAGGAAGCTGTGCTGCTTTTCTTTTGTTTACTCTGCTTCGGGTGGGGTTGCTCTACTCTGCTTCAGGTGGGGTTGCTCTACTCTGCTTCAGGTGGGGTTGCTCTACTCTGCTTCAGGTGGGGTGCCACTCTACTCTGCTTGAGGAAGCTGTGCTGCTTTTCTTTTGTTTACTCTGCTTCGGGTGGGGTTGCTCTACTCTGCTTCAGGTGGGGTTGCTCTACTCTGCTTCGGGTGGGGTTGCTCCACTCTACTTTGTGGTTTGGAAAGTGTCACCAGTCGTGTTGTGGGGCTGTTGTCTCTGGCAGTCACGCCAGTCCCCACGACTCCGACATTCACGCAAGTCTCATTAATTGCTACATTTTAAAAAGTGTGATTGTGTTAATTTGGGTTTTGTGCATTATTTCTTTTAGGTTGGCTTATTTTGTGTAGGTTTGCCTTTTTTTTCTTTTTGTTTAGATAACTCATATAGCTATTCTTTTTGTTCATATTATCTTCACAGTTCTTTCTTTTTGGTTAAATTAGCTTCACCCTTATTTTGGTTTGTCCTTTTTGTGTAAGAATTTCTTTTGTTTTGATTGTTTCATTTTGTTATTCTGTGTTTGGGGTTTCTTTGGAGTATTTTTGCTAATTTGAAATTAAGTTTTGTTGTATTTAGGAATTAGTTTCTTTTTCTTACATTTTGTTGCATTTATTATTTTCTCTTGGTTTTTTCATTCCCCTAATTGTTTTTCCTTTGTTTCAGGTGTCGGTGCCAGGTGGTGGTGGGATCCCCCCCCCCTTTTTGGTGTGCTGTGTGTTCCCGGGTTTTGGTTTGTTCACTACCCTGTGTGTGTGTCACGTGTGCCTGGGTGCTTTTCTTTGCTTTTTTTCAGTTGGTGGATACCTCCCCCCTTCACTAGCCCTCCTCTCCACAGGTAACCCTCAGCACCTGAATATTTCTTTTGTTTTCCTCCCTTCCCCTTTCATATGAGTGGTGTTTTAATGAGATTATTTTAAACTTGTTTAACAAATAAAGATTGTTTTTAGTATACTTTGAACCACGTCTCAAGCCTCGTGAGTATAACGGACCTGTGTGTCTTTTGTATTAAACTTTGTGAATTCTCTGTATAGACTTGAGGGTTTGCATCAGTGTGATGTGGCTCTTTGGAGAAAAACAGAGAGGTTAGTGTATTTAAAAGCCTGTGTGAGGAGGACAGTGTATCAGTGTGGGTTTATTTTGGGAACTATTGTGGATCAATAAGAAAAAGTACAACATGGAGAGGACAGGAGGATGCTGGGAGCTGGTATGTCCTTGTGTGCTGGAAAGAGTTGTGGTACACTCATGGGTAAAATTTAGATGTTGCAGGGCAGCAGACAGGTGTTTGCTTTGAGCACCGCTTCTGGGGAATGTGAATTTCCCTCGCTATCAATAAAGTATCTATCTATCTATCTATCTATCTATCTATCTATCTATCTATCTATCTATCTATCTATCTATCCATCCATCTATCTGTTTATCTGTCTATCTGTTTTATAAATCGAAACTGAGAAGTTACTTCTCCTGAAACTGATTTGAAAGAGTGTTAAGTTGCTCATATCAAGCAAACATATAATGTCCTTACTTCATACCTGTCATTTATTCAAAGCCTTTAAAGCAAAGCCCTGACCACTGGCAAACACTTCAGCAGCACTGAAACCCACATCAGTTGAGTGATTGAGGAAGAGTTTCTGGGTGGGCACACCTCACCTATCACTGCATTTAAATGATGCTGTAGAGTAAACACTGGACTATTTATGACTCCATGAAAGCGGGATTTTTTGTTTTTTTTTGGCTCTGTGCAAACACACACTTGGCTGGCCAGCTGAAGCACTGCGGAAAAACAAAAACAGCTGAAACCACACAAATCCTGGCTACACATCATCTACCTTTAATCCATCTCCCTCTGCACAGCTCAGGGGGATACGGGGCTGCCGGGTCCACAAAACCAGATCTGACAGATGGTCCATCAGACCGGCTTCTCCAATTCTTGCATCTGTTATTAGCAGAAAGTTTCTAATTAAAGCCAAACACAGACCTGGTATGAAACACTGCTGCTGCTGCTCTGTTTGTGTGTGTGTGTGTGTGTGTGTGTGTGTGTGTGTTTCTGTGGATGATCCTTTCATCATGATCATTTTTAAGGAGACAGTTCATCATGATTATTTCAGTTACTCTCTCTGCTCACCCCTTCTTTCCTGAGGGCACTCTGTGAAAAGCAGAGAACACGAGCAGGTAGTCGACCTCATGATGAACACAAAGTGACAGATGCTTACATTCAGACTGAAGCGCTTTAGAAAGTCTTCACATGCTGAAAGGAATGTCTCAACCAAACATTTTTGATATCAAATAAACTTTGAAGGGCAGACAGCTTCACAGAAAGCATCCAGTGGCTGGAGTTCTGCAGGGTTAAGTGGATCACAGCTGTTTAAAGATCATCTATACTCTTTTTTTTTCAGAATATTTAAGAGAAGGCTGTCAGATCTGTGCAGTTCTCTTGAATTCTTAGGGTGCTGCTTTGAGACTCTCCAGCCACATGGTTAAGGGTAGAAGTGTCAACCCTCTCACTTCCAATATGAATCTGATATGAATCTGATATGAATCTGAAATGAATCTGATATGAATCTGATGTGATTCTGATGTGATTCTGATATGATCCAATATTGCAGCCTTGAGTATTAGCCAATCCTGTTGCTGATGAGGACTGTGGGATGCAGTCTTTCAACTACCACAGACATATACTCCTCCAGATGCAGGAAACGGGCCTCCTGCATCATGAAAGACCCCACCCATCCCGCACATGCTCTGTTTGACCCTCTCCCCTCAGGCAGGAGGCTGCGGAGCATCAAGAGCAGGACTACCAGACTGAGGAACAGCTTCTTTCCTGAAGCTGTGAGACTGTTGAACTCTGGTGGTCCCCTTAAGTGCCCCCCCCCCCCCAACAAATGCACACTGCAATTTTTGCACAGTTTATTATTTATTCTATTTTTTACAAAGGCTAGTTGATTGTGTTCTTCTTTTATTCTCTTTTTTTATTGTATATTTGTATATATTTATTTATTCTCATTTCTATGATTGGGCTTGCTAATTTCGTCCCACCCATGTTTTACATGGGTTGAATGACAAATAAAACTCCTTGAAATCCTTGAAAACCTTGAGCGGATTCAATACTAGCATGGACAGAGTGACGTTCAGCTCTATTTGTATCCAATCCGATCCACTTAATTAATACTGCACATTTTAAAAATCATTGTTTACTGAAGCGCTGCAGTAGAGTCAAAGAAGTTACAAAGACTGCAGAGGTAATAACACATATTAAGAAGACAGATATGAGGAACATCAATAAAACAATTAAAACAAAATAAAAACTCATCAAAAAAACAAGATCCATAAAAAATCAGGGGTTAGGTGCACAAAAGACGAAAAGATGGAGAGCACACACAATGGTTACATTGTTTACACACAAAATTTCAGCTGTAGCAGCCTGTAGCAAATTGATGCTAACTGCCGAAAGGATGACATGCTGGTACTGGTTTCTGCTTAGAAGAGCTGACATCAACCTGTCCTTTCATCCATCGTTACAGGAATATAAAACCTTATCCCAATAAGACTGAAGAGCTTGCCATGCAAACACAGCACCAGAGGTCTGTTTTCACACAGCAGGGTTAGTGAAAACTCTGAGTCTCTTAACCCTGAAATGAGGGAAACTCTGAGTTTTCTGTTTCACAAAGTGAGGTAACTCAAACAAAGAAACAGGGGTAACTCAGGCCTGTTTCACAGAGAGAGGGAGCTCCAGCTCTTGGTCAGTTACCGTAGTAACAGACTCCACGAAACTAACCTGGTCTGGACCAGGTTTTTCTCAAACTGAAACTGAAACTCGAGTTTCTCTCTGTTTGCGTTCCCTCGCAATACCTTTTGTCTTCAGATCCTTCTGATTCATGTTTTCACTTTCACTCAGGTGCAGAGACTGGATCAAGAAAAGTTAGAAAGATAGAGATTCAATATGATAATATATAATAATCAGTAACTCATCATCATTAGAGCATTTCAGAAACAAAACTGACACGTCTCTGCAGTCAGAGCAATGTTGACTGAGCTACAATAGTAATTTTCTCAAAACGAGTCATTGCTTTGCGCTGGGAAACCTACATTGGCTGCAACACAGAGGCAGCTGGTGCTGGGACGTTCAAAGACCGTCTGTAAATTGCAACATGGAAACAAACACGAAAAGGTATTGTGAGGGAACGCAAAAACATTTGCGAGGACACATAAGAGTCTCCCCCCCAAAAA
>RPOG01004679.1:19937-32169 GCA_008086565.1 Thalassoma bifasciatum
TATAATTTCTGTGACGCACTTTATAGCATTGTTTTGGAAAGTGCTCTTTAAATAAAGTTATAATTAATATTCTGTAGGCTGAGAAAAAAAAAGAACTTCCTCTCCTTGCAAGGCCAGCAGCCACCACTGTTGTGTGTGTGTGTGTGTGTGTGTGTGTGTGTGTGTGTGTGTGTGTGTGTGTGTGTGGAGGGAGGTGAAAAAGAGGATGAGTGAGGGAGAGACCTTGTGTAAGGGTCTGAAGATGGACCGGGGGACACTGGTTTGGAAACGTGGAAATGTATTGATTTTCATTTAATGTCATTTCCTGTTTGCGTGAGAGAGTTGGTGAGCCCACATTTAAGACGTGGCTCTTTGTAGTGTCACTGTGATTTTTGATCTATACTCTAGAGCGGGGGTGGCCAACCCGCGGCTCGTTAGCCGCATGCGGCTCTTTTCCTGCCAGTGTGCGGCTCTTCTGTCCATTCTTCAAAAAAATGAGGCGGTTTGAAAAATGTATCAGGTGTGGGCGGGGTGAGTGATCGGAGCAGAGTGCGCATGTGCAGATGAGAGCGTGTTGAGTGTGAAGCCTTATACAGTATGTGGTTCAGAGGGAAAAGAGAACAGTGCAGTTGCTGGGGCACATTTCTGCTTAAAGAAAAATGTCTGGGAAAAGTGTGCAGCGAAGTGCAAGTTTAAGACTGAACTGAGGACTTTTTTAACAGAGTGGAGAGTGAATTTTTCTTTGTTGAACGTTTCGGAAAGCCATCCTATCTCATATGCCAGACATCGTCGGGACATTTCAAAGCTGTCGATATCTGTTATCGTTGATACAGGCATTTGTCACGTAGTATATTTTTGGGGTAGAAAAGTCAGTAAAGGAGAAGAGAGAGAGAGGGAGAGACTGTGACTGTGTGTGTATGTCAGTGGCGATTGCTCTAAGACTGCAAGGGAAGCTCAGCCTCCCCTAAAATGTAAATTCAAAAAAGAAAAAGTGGTGAAATATGTACCGCTGTGTGTATATTTAATTTACTAAATATGCACCATGATGCCTTCATCTTTTATTCAGAATCAGCTTCAGGAAACCGACACAAATTCTTTCTCATTCATCCCTGCAGCTCCACAGTGTTAACACAGCTCAGCCTCTCTGGGGTCTATGGAGCAGTGGGCGGGGCCTAACGCTCAGCTTCTGGATGATGATTGGATGATCTGTCTGAGGCTAAATCCCTTTTTGATTGACAGTGAAATGAGCGAATCATTGATCTTGCAAACATGCACCGGAGCATTTTCAGAGTTTTTTCATTCCGTGGTTCTTGATAGATCCGGAGACTTCACTGATACCCGGCCACTTTATCTTTTTTAAAGCGATTAGAAAAAGAAAGGGGGTAGAATTTACATACAAAGAAACACACACATTCATGATGTCTTAAATCTTCTCTTTCCTTATTTTGTTTCAACATTGTTGTTGGCTTTAATTTTTCTGATGTTTTTCTCCTTTTTGGTGGTGGTTTTAGCCTTTTACAAAAAAAAGTTACATATTTTTATATACTTTCCTCTACTCCTCCACACATTTCTCTTTTATTTCCCCCTTTATTTCAGTATTTTGTGTCTTTTCAATGTTCATTTTAATTTCTGTGAAGCACTTAGTAGCATTGTTTTGGACAGTGCTGCATAAATAAAGTTATAATTATTATTCTGTAGGCTGGGAAAAAATGAACTTCCTCTCCTTGAAAGACCAGCAGCCACCACTGTTGTGTGTGTGTGTGTGTGGAGGTAAGGGATGTGAAGATGTGAAAAAAGACAGCATGAATGAGGGAGAGACCATGTGTAAGGGTCTGAAGATGGACCGGGGGACACTGGTTTGGAAACGTGGAAATGTACTGATTTTCATTTATTGTCAATTCCCGTTTGTGTGAGAGAGTTTTAAGCCCACATTTAAGATGTGGCTCTTTGTAGTGCCACTGTGATTTTTTTGGCTCTTGGTGTCTGACTGGTTGGCCACCCCTGTACTAGAGTGTGGTAAGGCATAAAATGTAAAATAGTTATAATAAGAAATTGCATGAAGAGTGTTATCAACAACTACAAACACAAAAGAAAAGCAAACAGACGAGACTAGTATTTACAGGCTAAAACTATGATAATTGTGCAGTGGTGAGTGGTGCAAGGATGCAGATATTAAATGAGGCAGTTTAACAAGTTGCAAAGTGAGTTAAATAAATATTTTTTTTAAGTGTACATTCTGCTGTTACATTAAATATCTAAGTGTTTAATCACTGTACTGTTCCAGGTCCAGGTTGTCAAAAGCAGAGAAGAGCAGAAAGCAGGAAAAGCAGATTAAAGGGGGGGGGGTCCTCTAAGGAGGGTGTCCCTTACTCTTGGAGGGAGGTAGAGGAGCAGGAGAACAGCTCCTGACACTGTTATGGTTTAGTGTTCATCAGGGTGACAGCCTGAGGGAAGAAACTGTTCCTATGACTGGTTGTTTTAGCTCACAGTGATCTGTAGCTCCTGCCAGAGAGGAGGAGCTTGAAGAGTTTGTGTCCAGGGTGGGAGGGGTCTGCAGCGATGCTTCCTGCTCCAAAGGACCGGGACCTTGCCATGTCCAGGACCTACCCCCGTCCAACTGTGGTTACTAAAAAAGACGTCAGGAATATCAGGCAATGTCAGACACAAACAGGTCAAAACACCGTCTAGGTTTGGTCTGTCACTACCTCCTCATCTTGTACTAGTCGTCGAGGACCCCGTCCAACTTGAAGGACTCGACTACGTCCTTCTTGATCCTCTGCTGGACCTTTTTCCTGATTGTGTCTATGTGAGGGGTCCACTTCAGACCCTGGGAGATGGTGGATCCCAGGAACTTGCGGGGGGGGGGGCTCCGGTGCTGATGGTCTGGGTGCCGGATGTGATGCTCCCCAGTCTCACCTGCGGTCTCCTGTCAGTCAAGAAGTTGGTGATCCACTGACAGGTGGAGGCTGGCACTGTGAGCTGGGAGAGTTTCTGGTGCAGGATGTCTGGGATGATGGTGTTGAAGGCCGAGCTGAAGTCCACAAACAGGATCCTAGCGTAGGTCTACTGTGTCCCCGGTGAGTCCAGATGATGCAGGATGTAATTCANGTAACACGCCGTCTGGTCCTGGAGTCTTCTTGATCTTTTGTTTTTGGAAGAGCTGGATCACCTCCTCTTCACAGATCTTCAGGGCTGGTGAGGGGTCAGAGGGGGTTGTGGGGGGTGCATGACTATCAGAGTGCTCAGGTGTGGGGTGAGAAAACCTGCTGTAGAAACTGTTCAGGTCGTCAGCCAGTCTTTTATTACCCCTCAGGATGGGGGGAGGGTGGCTTGTAGCTCGTTACTTCACGCAGGTCTTTCCAAACTTCTGAGGGGTCGTTGGTGAAGAAGCTTTGTTTGAGCCTCTCAGAGTAGCTCCTCTTTGCTAACTTGATTTCCCTCGTCAGATTATTCTTGGCCTGCTGAGGAGATCCCTGTCCCTGCTCCTGAAAGCCTAAGGACAAAGTGACCAGTGACATGTGAAGAAAGTGTTTGCAGGAGGGAGCAGTGTTTTCTGACTGGAAGTTTTATGGTTTAAAAAAAATCTGGCATACATCAAAGAACAGTTTGTTGTAAAAGCACAACAATAATTGCAACTGTGAGTGAAGAGGGAATGGGTGCAGCGCCATGTGGGCATTAATATCTGCATCCTTGCACCACTCACCACTGCACAATTATCATAGTTTTAGCCTGTAAATACTAGTCTTGTCTGTTTGCTTTTCTTTTGTGTTTGTAGTTGTTGATAACACTCTTCATGCAATTTCTTATTATAACTATTTTACCTTTTATGCCTTACCACACTCTAGTACAGGGGTGGCCAAATGATTATATTAAATATAATATTAAATATAATATAATATAAATATAATACTAATATTAAACATTTTTACTGTAGAAAATTAGAAATATTAAACATCAAAGTCCCATATTGTCACACAAAGATGATGATGCTAATTCCATTGCCAAATAATTTTTTGACCCACTGTAAGTACAGTTTGGTCAATAATTCTAGGCTATGGGTGGTATATATGTGTTTTACTCATCCAACACTACACGTGTGCCTACTATCAAACATTTTTACTGTAGGAAAATGGAGATATTAAACATCAAAGTCCCATACTGTCACACAAAGATGATGTATAAGAGCTAATTCACCTTTTTTGACTCACTGTAAAGACAGTTTGACCAATAATTCTCGGCAATGGGTGGTATATATGTGTTGAACTCATTCAACACTACATTTGTACTTGAGATCAAACATTTTTACTGTAGAAGATTAGAGATATTGAACATCAAAGTCTGATATTTTCGCACAAAGATGGTGTATAAGAGCTAATTCACCTTTTTTGACTCACTGTAAATACAGTTTGACCAATAATTCTCGGCAATGGGTGGTATATATGTGTTGAACTCATCCAACACTACACATGTGCCTAATATTAAACATTTTTACTGTAGAAAATTAGAGATATTGAACATCAAAGTCTGATATTTTCGCACAAAGATGGTGTATAAGAGCTAATTCACCTTTTTTGACTCACTGTAAGTACAGTTTGACCAATAATTCTCGGCAATGGGTGGTATATATGTGTTGAACTCATTCAACACTACATTTGTACTTGAGATCAAACATTTTTACTGTAGAAAATTAGAGATATTGAACATCAAAGTCTGATATTTTCGCACAAAGATGGTGTATAAGAGCTAATTCACCTTTTTTGACTCACTGTAAGTACAGTTTGACCAATAATTCTCGGCAATGGGTGGTATATATGTGTTGAACTCAATCAACACTACATTTGTACTTGAGATCAAACATTTTTACTGTAGAAAATTAGAGATATTGAACATCAAAGTCTGATATTTTCGCACAAAGATGGTGTATAAGAGCTAATTCACCTTTTTTGACTCACTGTAAGTACAGTTTGACCAATAATTCTCGGTAATGGGTGGTATATCTGTGTTCTACTTATCCAACACTACAAGTGTACCTGATATCATACATTTTTACTGTAGAAAATAAGAGATATTAAACATCAAAGTCTCATATTTTCACACAGAGATGGCAAATCACACAGCTAATCCACCTTTTTTGACTGACTGATATTACTTATTTTCTACAGTAAAAATGTTTGATACCAGGCACACTTGTGGTCTTGGATGAGTAGAACACAAATATACAACCCGTTGCCGAAAATTATTAGTCAAACTGTATTTACAGTCAGTCAAAAAAGGTGGATTAGCTGTTTGATTTGCCATCTCTGTGTGAAAATATGGTACTTTGATGTTTAACATCTCTAATTTTCTACAGTAAAATTGTTAAATACCGGGTACACTTGTAGTGGTGGATGAGTAGAACACGACCATACCACCCATAGCAGAGAATTATTGGTCAAACTGTACTTACAGTGAGTCAAAAAAGGTGAAATAGCCATCTTATGTGCCATCTCTGTGTTTAAATATGGGAATTTTATGTTTAATATCTCTAATTTTCTACAGTAAAAATATTTGATCTCAAGTACAAATGTAGAATTGGATGACTTAAACACATACATACCACCCATTCCTGAGAATTATTGGTCAAACTGTATTTACAGTCAGTCAAAAAAGGTGAATTAGCTCTTATACACCATCTTTGTGTGACAATATGGGACTTCGATGTTTAAAATCTCTAATTTTCTTCAGTAAAAATGTTTGATATTAGGCACAAACGTAGTGGTGGATGAGTAGAACACAAACATACCACCCATTGCCAAGAATTATTGGTCAAACTGTATTTACAGCCAGTAAAAAAAAAGGTAAAATAGCTCTTATACACCATTTTTGTGTGACAAAATGGGACTTTAATGTTTAATATCTCCAATTTCCTACAGTAAAAATGTTTGATATTAGGCACAAACGTAGTGGTGGATTAGTACAACACAGATATACCACCCATTGCCAAGAATTATTGGTCAAACTGTATTTACAGTCAGTCAAAAAAGGTAAAATAGCCATCTTATGTGACATCTCTTTTTAAATATGGGACTTTGATGTTTAATATCTCTAATATTCTACAGTAAAAATGTATGATATCAGGTACAAGTGTAGTATTGGATGAGTAGAACACAGATATACCACCCATAGCCGAGAATTATTGGGCAAACTGTTATTACAGTCAGTCAAAAAAGGTGAATTAGCTCTTATACATCATCTTTGTGTGACAGTATGGGACTTTGATGTTTAATATCTCCAATTTCCTACAGTAAAAATGTTTGATATTAAGCACACTGGTAGTGTTGGATGAGTAGAACACATACATACCACCCATTGCCGAGAATTATTTGGCAAACTGAATTTACAGTCAGTCAAAAAAGGTAAAATAGCCATCTTATGTGCCATCTTTGTGTAAAAATATGAGACTTGATGTTCAATATCTCTTATATTCTACAGTAAAAATGTTTGATATTAGGCACACATGTAGTGGTGGATGAGTAAAATAAATACATACCACCCATAGCCGAGAATTATTGGTCAAACTGTATTTACAGTCAGTCAAAAGAGGTAAAATAGCCATCTTATATGTCATCTCTGTGTGTAAATATGGGACTTTAATGTTTAATATCTCTAATTTCCTACAGTAAAAATGTTTGATATCAGGTAAAGTTGTAGTGTTGGATGTGTACAACACAGATATACCACCCATTGCAGAGAATTATTGGGCAAACTGTATTTACAGTGAGTCAAAAAAGGTGAATAAGCTCTTATACACCATGTTTGTTTGACAATATGAGACTTTGATGTTTAATATCTCTGATATTCTACAGTAAAAATGTTTGATATTAGGCACACATGTAGTGTTGGATGAGCAGAACACAGACATACCACCCATAGCCGAGAATTATTGGTCAATGTGTTTTTACAGTCAGTTAAAAAAAGGGATCTAGCCATTTTTTATGCCATCTCAGTGTTAAAATATGGGACTTTGATGGTCAATATCTCCAATTTCCTACAGTAAAAATGTTTGATATCAGGTAAAGTTGTAGTGTTGGATGTGTACAACACAGATATACCACCCATTGCAGAGAATTATTGGGCAAACTGTATTTACAGTGAGTCAAAAAAGGTGAATAAGCTCTTATACACCATCTTTGTGTGCCAATATGAGACTTTGATGTTAAATATCTCCAATTTCCTACAGTAAAAATGTCTAATATCAGGCGCAGTGGTAGTGTTGGATGAGCAGAACACAGACATACTACCCAGAGCCGAGAATTATTGGTCAAACTGTAATTACAGTCAGTCAAAAAAGGTTGAAATAGCCATCTTATATGCCATCTCTGTTTAAATATGGGATTTTGATGTTCAATATCTCCAATTTCCTACATTAAAAATGTTTGATATTAGGCACACGTGTAGTGTTGGATGAGTAGAACACAGATATACTACCCAGAGTCGAGAATTATTGGTCAAACTGTATTTTCAGTCAGTCAAAAAAGGTGAATAAGCTCTTATACACCATCTTTGTGTGCCAATATGAGACTTTGATGTTAAATATCTCCAATTTCCTACAGTAAAAATGTCTAATATCAGGCGCAGTGGTAGTGTTGGATGAGCAGAACACAGACATACTGCCCATAGCCGAGAATTATTGGTCAAACTGTAATTACAGTCAGTCAAAAAAGGTTGAAATAGCCATCTTATATGCCATCTCTGTTTAAATATGGGATTTTGATGTTCAATATCTCCAATTTCCTACAGTAAAAATGTTTGATATTAGGCACACGTGTAGTGTTGGATGAGTAGAACACAGATATACTACCCATAGTCGAGAATTATTGGTCAAACTGTATTTACAGTCAGTCAAAAAAGGTGGATTAGCTATGTGATTTGCCATCTCTGTGTGAAAATATGAGACTTTGATGTTTAATATCTCTATTTTCTACAGCAAAATTGTTTGATATCAAGTACAGATGTAGTTGCTGGATTAATAGAACACAAATATGTTATCCATAGCCAAGAATTATTGATCGAACTGTATTTAAAGTGAGTCAAAAAAGGTAAAATATGCAATACCCGGGTGTTAAAAGGAGTCTTTGCTACGCTCAAGTGATACATGAACGATGCTACTTTGGTTCCTTTTATTTTGAAAAGCGGACGCACATACACCCTGCTCATTTACCGCATTGTTGTAAGTATTTGCGCACTCGAAAAGTAAGTGCGGCTCAGTTGACCACGGACTTCGAAAGTGCGGCTGGCTTGACCGCGGTCACCCGGCCCGTATGCAGCGTCCCTGGATACCATGGCGACCATGACCAAGCTACATCACGCCGCAAAGGTCACTGGGAAATGCAGTCCCGGCAGCTCCAGCTGGAGCGTCGTTCTTCTCACCAGCTGCAGCGATCTCCCTCACCTCAGGGATTAAAGCCTGGCAGGTAACCATATTAACCTGATCCCTCTATGCTCATCTGAAATGTATCAGACAAATGTGTTGTTGACTGTGGGGAAGTCCGGTTGTGCTAAAAGTAATCATCTTCCGTAGCCGCAGCTCAAGTAGCACGCTCCCCCGCCCATCCAGAAAACTCTCTAGCGCATGCGCGTTTTATCATACGAAGTGTAGTGTGCTTGACTTTCCGTCCGTTCCCCACCCGTTTCNTTAAAAAAAAAAAAAAAAAAAAAAAAAAAAAAAAAAAAAAAAAAAAAAAAAAAAAAAAAAAAAAAAAAAAAAAAAAAAAAAAAAAATTGCATTAAGAGTATTATCAACAACCATGAACACAAAAGAATAGTAAAAGACAAGACTATTATTTACAGGCAAAAATAGATAAATAAAAATAAAAAAAAATTATAAACGAAAATCAAATAAGTCCCGAATTTGAATTTTCTTCCTGCTGCAAATTCTTCAAACCCCAGAAGAGTCTTCTCAAACTGTTATGCTTGTGCCATTTCTCAGTAAAGCATCAGATTCCTATCAATATAGTATTTTACAGGTTAAATAAGAGTATACAGTATATTCTGTGTATTACAGTGTCTAATAAATAGATCGATAGATATTGGTTATAGGCTCTATCGTGCTGCCTGCCGTTTCATTGCAGTGTTACCACTTACATGCCTTTTCCTGTCGAGGTCTACTAGCATCTAGACTAAAGGCCAACACCATTTAAAATACGTTATTACCCACGTCGTACGGGAAGACAATTGCAATAGAGCCTATTAGGGTGAAGAGACTCCAAGATGTATGATGCCTTTCCCTCAATAGGTTTCAGGGGGATTTATGATTACCAGTTGCTTGCAGTTGTGTGGCCAAGGAATTGAGCTGGCCTCCAGCAGATTTACCATCTACCTTGTTACTAGAACTGTATCTGATCATCATGGCATGTGTTCTTTGGAAAGTCTGTGGTCCAGTAATCAACTATAGTGTTTTCGGGATGTGAGGCAATGGTCAATATTCATTAATGCCATTAATAAAGGGTGTGCTTCGGTCCCTCACATTAATAGGGTCCCAAGTCATCTCACCAGGTCTTGCAATATGGGAAACTGCGTGCAGTGTAGAGAGAAGCGCATACATAGACTCGTTAATAAAACGGCAGTGCTGTATCCTGATTTAAATTTCAGGAGTTCAGGGACCTTGCCCTGCGTGGCTCCTAAAGGATAGCTCTACCAAGATTCAGCAATCAGTTTTGGACTAGAGGGCCCCCGACAGGATTTCATGCACTCTTCAGCACATCAAAAGACATAAGATAAGCTCAGCTCAGCTAAGATAAAATAGGATAAGTTAAAGATAGCTGTCCAGGATAATATCAAGGACCTAGAATAAGACTTGCATAACCAAGACAAGAAAATAATAATAATAATAATAGTAATAATAATAATCATTATAATAAATGAAATAGTTTTCAACAAATTCATCTATACACAAGGTTACAAGGGTGACAGTTGATTCAAATAGCAATAATTACAAGCCGTATTAAGTGTTACAGGCTGACATGGTGTAATCATGGTTTGGTTATGGCAGATGAATCAAAGTATTAAATATATAAATAAGCATGGGCATATAATGCCTGGAGGTCGTAGTAAACAGAAGCCATGCTGGACTGGCAAACTCACAGCTAAAATTAAATATTAAAAAAAAAACAAAACAAAAACCCTACAACTCCGCATGGTACCACTCCTCTTCTCTCAGTTTCTTGTTCCCTGTCATTGTCATGCCTGTAAACATGCTCAGGACTTGCACTTTCGTGGTCTACAGTCTCAACAAGTCTTTACGTCGGTAGAAGGTAATTTCACGGGAATCCTCCATGAATTAAGGTGAACTCTATGAACCTAGGTCGTCATACAAGCCCATATGGAAACACCTCCATTCGCTCCCCGTGCAATGGTCTAAAAAGGAGCATCCAGTCACCATGGATAAGAACCTTCCATCTTCTTTAACTCTGGTTTAAAGAAAAAGAAAAGAAAAACAAAACAAAACAAAACAAAGAAAAAACAAAAAAAAAAAAACCTGCAGTCTCACTCAATACAGGGTGTTTCCGGGGTATAGGTTATCTTTTACTGGAAATAGTTTCTCTCATAGCTTTTTACTGTTTTCTTCAGCATGGTGAATACTCATCTAGCTCAAGATGCTTTTTCACCTCTGCATGATTCCACTAATTCAGATATTACTGTAGCTCATCACCTATTCCTTTTTTCTTAAATATTCCATCGCAGTCAGAGGTTACAAAATTCCAGCCTTTGTCACTGCAGAAACTAACACTGTTTTCTTTCCTCTATTGTCCATGACCTGGTACTTGCTCACCGCCATCGGCAAACTGGATGAGCCTTGCTCCTGACTGACAAAGGAGAACTCTCATCAAGGTCCCGGTTCAACCTCACAACTCAGTGTCACCTGCCAAAGATGTGGTCTCCTTCCTCAACTCTTCATTCCACACTCAGCCCGGCATGGGGCAGCTACCGCCGCAGCAGAGCTGGTTCTAGGTTCCATGTTGAAGCTTTGGGACANCCTTTGTCACTGCAGAAACTAACACTGTTTTCTTTCCTCTATTGTCCATGACCTGGTACTTGCTCACCGCCATCGGCAAACTGGATGAGCCTTGCTCCTGACTGACAAAGGAGAACTCTCATCAAGGTCCCGGTTCAACCTCACAACTCAGTGTCACCTGCCAAAGATGTGGTCTCCTTCCTCAACTCTTCATTCCACACTCAGCCCGGCATGGGGCAGCTACCGCCGCAGCAGAGCTGGTTCTAGGTTCCATGTTGAAGCTTTGGGACAACGAACTTCTACAGCTTGCTACGTTAGCCCAGGAGTGAAGGAGATCATCATGGCTAAAAAAAGCTTTGAGGAGAGAAAAAAAAAAACAAAACAAAAAAAAAAAAAAAAAAAAAAAAAAAAAAAAAAAAAAAAAAAAACACTGATGCTATCATGCACAAAAATTCATCGAATCAGGAGAGACGGCTGGGTTTAATCAGTAGTAAAGTGTAAGGTTTAATCAGTAGTAAAGTCTTCAATCTGTTCAGGATATGGGTCTACAGCATGCTGCTGTAACACATAGACGTTCATTTACATCCCAAATAACCGTAGTATGACCCCTTTTAGGATGCATGCTTGCATCATAGTCCTTCCAAGATCTACAGCATGCTTGCTGTAACACAAAGATGTCTATTTACATTGCACATAACTGTAGTATGACCCTCTAGGATGCATGCTGCATCATAGTCTTTCAAAGGTCTACAGCATGCTTGCTGTAACACATAGATATTTATTTACATCTTATATCTATAGATTGACCTGTTTTAGATGCATGCCTGCATCAAGTATCTTCATGGTCTTCAGCACGTCGCTGTACATAGGTGTTTCACTTTTATATCACCTAACTGTAGTATGACCATTTTAGATGTCACTTCATCAAAGTACCTCTTGATGGTCTTCAGCATGCTTGCTGATACACATATGTTTTCTTACATTTCATTTAACTGTAGTATGACCGCTTAAATGCATGCTTGCATTCTACTACCTTTTACGGTCTGCAGCATGCTTGCTGTTTCACATAGAAATTCCACTGACATCACACTACTAATAGTATGACCTTTCTAGGATGCATGCTTGCATCATAGAGTTTTGAGGGCCGGCAGCATGCTTGCTGTTTCACATAGAGGTTTCACTGACATATCACACTACTCATAGTATGACCCTCTAGGATGCATGCTTGCATCATAGATTTTCAAAGGTCTGCAGCATGCT